>RJWJ010024277.1:0-24987 GCA_004363605.1 Indri indri | reverse complement strand
GCAGTAGCTAACCAGCTCAGCTTCTGTCTCTCCATCTCGAATTCCCCAAGTGCAGAATGTAATTGACCTGGCTCAGCACGTTTCTGCACCAGACCACCCAAATCGCTTATTAACTGGCCAGCCAATGGATGAGTTGTCCTTGGATCAGGTACTCACCTTGGGTACAATTGACTTGGTAAGAGGAATTGGGTCACACATACAAAACATGCCACTGCCAGCGTTCAGCTAGCATTATGGGTGAAAGCAAGTAAATGAATAGGCAAAGAAAGTAATGGCATTTCTAGAATGACATTTCTAGAACAGCGCTCATTGATTTCCATTTGTTTTTCATGGTTTCTTTTCGACCTGTCCTCAACCTGCTCTTCTGTGAGCGTTTGATGCTTGGCTAGTAATGAAGGAAACATCTTTTGTCACAGGTTGGGTTTCCCAGGAAGCAGGTTATCTGCCTGATTGTTAATCTGCTCTAGCAAAGCTGCCACGGCTGGTATAACGGCTGCAGAGGGAACTACTGCATGGTTGAGGTTCCAGTAGTCTTCTGTCATCATCCATCATCCCTGATTTTTGCAGGGGCCAGACTTTTGTATTCATGTAGATTGAACGAAGATACAGCAGGAATCGCTACCTCTGTATCCTTTGGGTTTTTAGGGTGGCACTGATTTCTTCCATCCTCCTCAGGATAAGGTATTTTCTTTAATTGACTATTTTTACCAGGGTTAAGAAGTGGGAGGCAGTTTCAGAGCCTTCCACTTGCCTTTTCCCACTATGATAACTCCTATCCCATAGGCCAAGGGCCAAATGTATGAGTTAAACCAACTGCGAAGAATGTCTATCCCAATTACACATTTGAGACTGGATGAGTCCACAGACCTAATGGGGCTATTGTGAGTTGGACAGTGGCCAGGACTTCATTTATTACCTGGTTCCCCCACACTAACAGGGGGTCATGATGACACTTTGGGCCTTTAGGTGTCAATTGCAATTAGGTTCCTGTGTCCAGTAATCCTTGAAATATTTAGGCACACCCCTTTCCCCGGTGTACGTCTACTAAGTAAACGGCCATAAGTCCGTCCCTTTGGGGAAAGCCTGGAGGAATCATTACTGCCTGTACTTGCCATGATGTCGCAGAACTGGCCTCTCACTGGGTTTCTGGTTTGAAAACTGGCTGAGATCTAGCAAACATGGGCAAGGGATTGTGCCTTATTCTTGGGGGTGATTGCTCCCAGTGTTCTGATCATTCATCCTTGATTTCTCTTGATTGTACATATTGAGTACTATTCTTTTTTTTTTTTAAGCATGTACTGTGTGACTTTTTTTTTTTTTGAGACAAGATCTCAAAGGCTAGAGTGCAATGGCGACATCATAGTTCACTGTAACCTCAAACTCCCAAACTCAAGCAATCCTGCTGCCTCAGCCTACTGAGTAGCTGAAACTACTGAGCACACCACCAAACCTGGCTAATTTTTTTTATTTTTTGTAGATATGGGGTCTTGCTATGTTGCTCAGGCTGGTCTCGAACTCCTGGCCTCAAGCAATCCTCCTGCCTTGGCCTCCCAAAATGCCGGGATTACAGGCCTGATTCACCGCGCCCAGGTGAGTAGTACTCTTGTTGACTGATCATCTATTTTGCCCCTGGAGGTGCCATTTTCCATAACCGTCTTCAAAGCTCTCTGCAGGAGTGGCCTTCCTGGTTGCTCCTCAATATTTTCCACTCATCACAATAAATGTCTACCTGATGGTTAAATGTCACCATCTGGCCTCTATTATTCCAAAGTGTTATCTTCCCCATTGCTATTGGTAAGCCCAGTTCCGTTGTGGTGTTTCCGACATGTAGCCCTGGCCTACCAAGGAGCCACCACTGGACTTCTGAGTGATGCCGGTGTTCTTCTCAGGAGCATATTCCTTATTTCCTTACTAAGTAGTATGTCCTCCAATTCTCTCCATAGCACAGAATCATCTGGTCGATTTTCTGGCCTTACTCTGAGACTTCCAATCCTATTTCCACCATCTTCCATGTAAATTCTGGCATTTCCGCCTCACTCACCACAGGCCATCGCTTTCCCTATGCCTCTAAAAATCATCCCAGTAGCAGGTCCACACTATCTCCTGGGTTACCTCATCATCCCCTGTTGCCTTCTTGACAATTCCATCATCTGTGTAACCATTTATTTTTTGCATTAAATCCCTTCATTTTAAATACTTAGAGGTGTTTCTGCTTTCCTGGTTAGAACTAAATGATCCTCCATTCGACATCTCCAGATTAAAACTCCCCGAGGAAAGGAACCATCTGTTCTCCATCTCTGAGGCATCTAACTAAGCACCTGACATTTAGTAAGTGTTCAATAGAAGTTTGATTAATTTACTGGACAGTATTTACATAGAGGACAATTTTTCCAGTTACAGATGTCTGCCATGTGTGTAGCGAAAGGTAACTTTCTTAACATAAAAATGGTGAAGCACTATCCTTTGAAAAAAAATTAGAAATATTCCTGTCTTCAGCAGAAAGGAAGATTTTAAATTACTTTTAAAGATAACGAACTGGCAAACCCTCCTTCTATTACAACTGTGTGTATATGTCTGTTTCAGCCATTAGCATTTATTTCTTCATAAAGCTTCTTGCCAAAACTCCAAATCAATTTCCAAAGTCACCCCACAGTATAGGGACAATTTCCTCCTGTCCTCCATCCCTCTGGCTATTTCATAATGTTTTCCTTTCCACCATTAAGTCTTCAACTGCAGAAAACCTTAGCCATTGGTTTCCAACCCTTTTATTTTATAAGTGAAGCAGCAAAACGATGCAAGAAATATAAATGATTTGTCCAAAGTCACGAAGTTATGACAAAGCCAGGACTAAAACTTAGGATTCCTGACTCTGACGTGGTTTTCTTCCCACCACCTACCCC
This sequence comes from Indri indri, assembly GCA_004363605.1. Lineage (NCBI taxonomy): Eukaryota > Metazoa > Chordata > Mammalia > Primates > Indriidae > Indri > Indri indri. Next base: position 22,087 of record RJWJ010024277.1, on the reverse strand, counting down.
ACCCACTTTCCTGGAACCACCAGAAAATGACGACAGTATTGCAGCTCAGCGAAACACCAAATAAGACAACCTTTTCTTTTCTTCCAAGCCGCTGGAAGCCCAAGATATGTCACTGAAGCTTTCAGAAACAGCTTCAACTAGTCAATATGTATTTATTGAGTACTTCAATTGCCAGTCACTATGCTACACATTGGATATAGAGTGGTGGAAAGGGGACATGGTAAATAATGGTGGTAGCAGAAAGAAGAAGAGGAAGGAGGAGGAGGAGGAGGAGGAGAGGAGGAAGGGGGGGAGGTGGACAGGATGAAGAGGAGGAGAGGAGGAGGAGGAAGAGAAAGGGAGGAAGAGGAGGAGGAAAAGAAGAGAATAAGAACAAAACACGGTCCCTGCTCTCATGAAGCTTCTAGATTAGAGCTTATGTCTACAGAAGCATTTGGAAAGTAAAACTTACCCCCCAAAATTGCCCTAGGACACAGAAAATAGGGGTCAGTCTAATTCAAGGCTCAGCAGTCAATAGCCCATGGACAAAATCCAACTAGCAGCCAGTTTTGTACAGCCTGCAAGCTAAGAAGAGTTCTACATTTTTAAAGTGTTATAAAACACAGAGTAGAGAGACAAAGAGAACACAGCATATGTTGTGTTTTTGTGTGTGTTTTAGAGTGGGGTCTTGCTATGTTGCCCATGTTGGCCTTAACTTTTGGGCTCAAGCAGTCCTCCCACTTCAGCTCCCCCAGTAGCAGGGACTACAGGCATGCACCACTATACCCAGCTTAGGTATGTTTTTAATTGACAAATAAAAATTGTGTATATTTATACCACACAGCGTGATGTTTTAAAATAGGTATTCATTGTAGAGTAGTTAAATCAAGCTAATTAACATATGCATTGCCTCACATACTTACCATTTTTTGCATTGAGAATAGAAAATCTACTCTCATAGCAATTTTTAAGTATACAATACATTGTTATTAACTATAGTCACCATGTTATACAATGAGTCTCTTGAACGTACACTTCCTGTGTAACTGAAATTTTGTGACCAACATTTCACCAACCTCCCCCACTCTCCAGCCCCTGGTAACCACCATTCTACTCTTCTATGAGCTCTGCGCTTCTATCATTCTACACTTCTATGAATTCAACTTTGTTAGAGTCCATATACAGGCGAGATCATGTGGTATTTGTCTTTCTGTGCCTGGCTTATTTCACTTAACATATGCCCTCCAAGTTTATACATGTTGCAAATCTCAGGATTTCCTTCTTTTTATGGACGAGTAGTATTCCATTGTGTATATATACCACATTTTCTTTATACATTCATCTGCCAGTGAATATGTAGGCTGATTCCGTATCTTAGCTATTGTGAATAATACCACAATGAACATTAGAGTGTAAATATCTCTTTGACATACTCATTTCCTTTACACATACACCCAGTACTGGGATTGCTGAATCATATGGTAGTTCCATTTTTAATTTTTAAGGATCTTCCATAATGTTTTCTATAATGTCAACTGGATATTTTAAAACTATAAGTTGTTTATAAAAGAGGTATCTAAAATATAAGGATACAGAAAGTTAAAAATGAAAGGGCAGAAAAAATCTACCACATAAACATTATATTTTTTAAAGCTATCTATATTAGTATCTGAAAAAGTAGACTTTAAGGCTAAAAGCTTTATCATAATGATAAAGTTTTCAGTTCACCCCAAATATACAATAACTAGAAATTTGTTTCTAATAACCTAGTAACATAGCCTCAAAATATATAAAGCAAAAATTGACAGAATACAAAGGGAACGTGTACACAATCACAGTGGGAGCTTACAGAACAAACAACTGAAAGTGTTTTATCAGAATAAACAAATACCAGTGAAAATCTAGAAGATTTTAACAATACAAATACAAAGTTGACTTTATGGACATCCATAGAACTCTGCACTCAACAACTGCAAAACACACACACAGGCACACACACACACACGCACACATTCTTTTCAACAACATGTGGAATATTTAAAAATATTGATGGTCCATAAACAAGTTTCAAAATTTTCTAAGGCTTGAAATGACCAGCATATATTTTCTGATCCCAATGCAATTAGGCTAGGTATCAATTAACAAAAAAAATTTTAATACACTTCTAAAAAAAACCTATAGAACAAAAAAATTACAATAAAATTTACACATATTTTAACTGAATAATAAAACTGCTACATATAAATAATTATGAACTTCAGATTAAGCCATGCCTTAAGAAAAAATTATAGCTTTATTAGAAAAAGAGAAATATGGACAAAGAGCTAAGCATATATGCCAATAAGAGAAAAAGAAAATCAAAGGAGGTATAAAGACATACAGGAATAGAAGTTATCTAAATAGAAAACAAACATCAGCAAAGAAAACCTACAAAGACAAAAGTTAATTCTTGGAGAAACTACTAAAATTAATAAACCTATAATGAGACCCCAAGAAAAGTACAAAGTACATACAAGGCACAAATAAAGTTAGAAATTTAAAAGGAGGCATCACTACAGATCCCATAAACATTGACGTGATCATAACAGGATATTATGAACAATTTCATGCCAATAAACTTAAAATAAATTTTGTTGAAATGGACAAATCTCAACAAAGACTGATATAAGAAGAGGTAGAAATAGAAAATCCTGAATAGTCTTACAACATTCGACTGCAGAAAATGGCCATTTTCAAATGGAGCCATTAGCCCAAATTATAGAGAAAAGGAAAACTGGTAGCCTCTGGGCCAGCTCCTGTTACAGACATTTTTATATTCCTAATTTTTTGTGAACTCTGAATGCCTTTACATGAGGCATGTGTCCCTCAGTTAACCACGGATCCTACCTAGTGATTCACTCATTTAAGTTACCTTTCAGGACCTTAAGTATTTAATTTTGTAACCCCCGAAATAATTAAAAATCATTAAGATTGTCATAATTTCAAATAGCTGCATGAAAAGAAGTCTATCTAATGTTTCTTTCCTAAACTTATCAAATTTAGACTATTTTACAGCTATCTCCGAGGGAATTTCCTTGTTTGGGGGTGTTTTGGGGTGTGGTATCTTTGCTTTTTGTAACTGCCTGTCAATAGACGACTTTCTGTTATGGTGCTTAACCATGGTTAGTCAAACTGCAGAGACTGGAGGGACTAGTCCCCAAGACTCCCTTCACTTCTAACACCAACCGTAAGTTTGAGGGGTTGCCAAAACTACCCTTAGTTCTTACAATTCACCAGAAGGACCTACAGAACACACCGAAAGGTGCTACACTCACAGTTATGGTTTATTATAGGGAAAGGATACAGACTAAAATCAGCCACAGAAGGGATTCCCAGGGAAGAATGTGAGAGTGTTACCAACATGCAGTTCTGTTGTCCTTCCCCGTGGAGTCAGGATATGTTACCTTCCTGGTATTGGTATGTGTCAATTTGATGCAAGGAGTATTGCCAACCAGGGCAGCACACCTGAGCCTTGGAGCTCAAAACTTCTATTGGGCTTCATTACACAGGTATGATTGATCAGTTCCTTGCCCAAGCTGTTGAACTCAGTCTCCATGTCAACTGATGCCATCTATAACCCAAACTCTCACCATAAATCACACGGTTGGCCTTTCTGGCATGGCCAGTTCACACCCTAATACTATTGGGTATGGTTGGCCCCACTGTAAGATCCAGTGTGGTCAGATACCCCTCTAAACAAAGACACTTCTATCAGGTGTAACATAGTTTGCCTCCCAGAAGCCAAAGGCAAAGCCAGACCTCTCTGCCAGACCTCTCTTTAGTCGAGGCCAAATTCTTCATCACACAGTACTGACATATAAATGATGGTCCTTCATTCAAACTCTCTGGAGTCAAATCTATCAGTACATTTATATACAGGCAGGAACATATGCAAAAAGACAGTTTCAACAAAGGGGCTATAAAAAATGAAGTAACCAAAATGCAAAGTAACGTTATCTTACTATATTCCACAGGAGACCTTGTCTCATGATTCTTAACATCATACCCCTGAATAACTCATTGGAGATCCCAATTGATTCTCTAAGGCAATTTCATCAAAATAAAAAGGCTAAGGAAGCCCCAGTCACCTAATGGATAAGGCATTGGCCTCCTAAAAAGGCCAAGGCACACTGAAAGCTTACCCTGCCTCTTCCTATTAACTGTAGTTTTAGTATCTCTTTCCTTCTCAGCAATCTATATTGAGAACTGAAGAGATCTTTCCTACAGAATAAGCAGCTCTGTACCTTTGTTTTGGCTGACACCTTTCAGAAGGAAAAAAAAAAACAATTGAACATGCCTCTTCTATTTAAGTTGCTTGACAACCAGACTACCCAACCACAAAGAGATCATGGGTGTCATAGAAACAAGCCTTGAGATTTTTCATAGTGCTAGTCACACAAATCCCTCAATAAAGTGGTCATTTGCCTCTTAACCATCCAACTTGAAAATTCTTATTTGTCAGTGATTATACATTCTCCAGAAACATTATTATAAAAGTCTTTGAACAGGAAACTCTCCTTGTGAATTTCAAATCTGATTTACATATGGGTTTTCAGGAGCATAGCATAATGTATAGTAAGATATACCTTGCTGATTTTGCTTAGCAGACTTTTTTTTTCCATAAACGGTGTAATGATAACATTTAGCCCAGGCTGCGTTTGAATTATCATAGATTGTGAACTAATGGCATCTCTGTTTGGCATAGTATCTTATGCACAGTGAGTGCTAAATAAATATTTGTTGTATTGAATTGAATCTGTGCATGTTTTATTACACATCCACGTTAAAGCTCTAAGAACTTCAGATAAGAGGTTAATGGGCAAAAGGGGTAAAATGAGTTCAACTGTTTAATATCCAGGAACCTACACGAGAGAATACCAATTCCTCAGCCATGCATGTTGTTGAGGGAAGGCACGTTTGATCAGCACTGATAAGACAATAGAACAAGTCATAGAGCCTGTGTCACTTTTTTCCAAATCCATGGTAACATATATATTCATCTTGTCAGATTGCTATATAAATAGATGAGGTAAAACAACATGGCATTTGTTGTACTTCAATTACTTTCTTGTATAATGTCAAGAAGTAAAAGCTAACAAACCATAACTTTTCTTGACATTTCCTCCCTCAAGTGACCAATGATGGATTTGCCTTTAAAAAGCATTCATCATTTTAAAGAAGGGTAGAGACAGTAGATTTCTTTGTGTTATTTTTTTTTTCCATTTTTTAAGCCAGTGGTTAAATTGAAAAGCCCAGCTCTCCTGCAGACGGGAACTAAACCTGGTTGATAAGATTACATGTTTCTAATCCTGGGGGATGTTTGAAGTCATCCAAGTAGAGAAGGCATTTGCTGTCATAAATGGTCCAGAGATAGAACTGAATTCCCAGAGAGGCCAAGAGGCCACCCTCACCACCACAGCCCCCGCCTTCCCTCTGCCTTCAACCTACATTCCCGTTAAACAGTGTACACTTTGCCAAGCAAATCTTTTTATGTGGCCAGATCTGACAGCCCAGCATGATTGTTAAGAACACTGGCATTTGAGTTTGAGCTACATAGTTTCAAATACCATCTCTACCATTTACCAGCTCTGTGACCTTGCTCAAATGACTTAAGTTCTCTAAACCAGCTACCTTTTCTGTAAAACAGAGACAATAAAATATAATTTGCAGAGTTTTGCAAACGATAAAATTAGATAGTATGTTTAAAGTGCTCACTGCAGGGACTGCTCAAAGAAAGAAAATGCACGGATTAGTAAACACATTGGAAGCTCCATGAAGACAGGAACAGCATCAGGTCTATTCATCATTTCTGTCCTCAGAACCTAGTACAGAATTCGGCCCAAAGGTGCACAGTATTTGCTGAATGAACTAATGTGTGGATATTATTATGATGCTGATTTTTATTATCATTAGTAGCCCCCTTGGACAGTAAGGATCAGTGTATCAAAATAATAATTATAGATATGATTTATTGAGCATTATTAAGTCTAGGCACCAATGATTTCATATGTATTAAATCATTTAGTCATCACAACTGCCTTAGGAGATAGAAAATTATTGTTATAATTTTACAAATGAAGAAAATGAAGCACTGAGAGGTTAAATAACTTGTTTAAGATTACGCAGGTAGTTAGGAGTGAAGCACAGATTTAAGCCCAGCAGCGAAGCATTAAATTACACTCTACCAGAAAGTAGGATAAGTCATTGTTCAAATAATAATGATAATGGCTACTATTTATTGAACACTCACAAAGTGATCATCATCTCAACAGTTTTTCTTTTATTTAACATTCACAATGACCCTAATTAGAAAACAGCCGTAGTTATCCTCATTTTACAGGTAAGGAAACTGAGGCACAGATTAAACAAATTACCCAAGAGTACATAGCTAGAAAGTGGCCTATCTTTAATTCAAACCCAGGTCTGTTTGACTACAAAGACATGCTTTTTGGACCCTGTTTGAGAACATAGTAGGGTAGCTTGAGAATGAACCTTGAATTCCATTTTCAGGTTTTCCATTGTGCTGCATATAGCAAAGATTGCCATTTATTCACCATTATGTTTTTCTTTTGTTCCTGGACACACAGCTAGACTACATTTTACAGCTTCCCTGGTAATTGGGTGTTGCCATGTGACCGATTTCTAGCCAGTGAAATATGAGAGGAAGTAATGTGTTTTACTTCTAGGCTGGGCCCCTAGGCTCCTCCCACACTTATTTCTCCATGCTCTTTCCCCTTGTCTACTGAATACAGAAGAGTATGACCAGGTTTGGAGGCAAGGGTCAGCAAACTACACCCAAGAGCCAAATCCAGCCTGCCACCTCTTTTTATAAATAATATTTTATTGAAACACAGCCAGGCCATTAATTTAAATATTATCTATGACTGCTTTCATGGTACAGTGGTGGCATTAAACAAATGTGACAGAGACACTTTGGCCTGAAAAACCTAAAGTATTTACTATCTGGTACTTTCCAAAAAAAGAGATTGTAAATTCTGCTCTAGGGAATGGCAGAGCCACAAGATGGAAGGAGCCTGGGTTCCTGAATTAACTGGTCGAGGACAGCCACACTGCCAACATGAACCCTTACCCCGGACAGTTACTGAGCAAGAAATAAACTTCTGTGATGAATCATTACATTCCTGGGTCTCTTTCTTAGAGCAGCTACACTCCCATAACCTATTCACAGAACACTCTAGTTAGGGAAAATAATTACATCTACATTCAGTAAGAATAACCTCTTTGGTTTTCCAAACCGATCCATCTCATTGTTTCTCCATATCACGCAGTCCTTACTTCCAGCCACCACACTCAGTAAGGGGCCACCTCCCCCTTCCTGAGAATATAAAACACAATCAGCCGCATTGCACCCAGGAGATACCTGCCAATGTCAACGTTCTACCTAGTATCCCTACTGATTGGTAATTTTTTGGTTGTTTTTTTTTTTTTAATTTGGGGTTTCAAAATTCCAAAGAGAAACAGAATTACAGCACTTATCCAATAATTCTGTCTCTGTTGAGAAATAGGATTCTGGCAAGCATAGAAAAAAATATATTTTTATTAGTATGTCCAAATCTAGAATGCAATAAAACACAGACCTTTCAAAAGTAGAGGAAAAAAATCCTTAGTACAGGGAAGGAAAGCCAAGAGAAGATTACTTACTGCTACAGAATCCAATATTGCAAAGCCCTTTTTTTTCTTTTCCTATGCCACATTTTTAATGTCTTTGTGAGCTCAGTGTGCTGTGACTATAAATCACAGGAAACTACTGACATTGTGAAACTGCTTTTAAGATATACAGAGTTTTCAAAGCCAAAGTTGTCTGAAGAATAAAAATCTTCAAAGATTGTATATTTTCAAAAATATCTATTTGATACACCAAGCTGAATAATGGCCAGCTGTCCTTACTCTGTAACTGCTTGACAGAATGCATGAATATTGTTTTGTGGAAGACATTAAATATGGGAAACAAAACTTTCTATGAGAATTTCCAGTTCTTCTGTGGTCAATGCCATCGTCTGGATATTTGTGTTCTCCCAAAATTTGTATGTTGAAATCCTAACCCCCGAGGTGATGGCATTAGGAGGTGGGGCCTTTGGGGGTCATGAGGGCAGAGTCCTCATGAATGGGATTAGTGCTCTTCTGAGAAGACACCCCAGAGAACTAATCCCCCTCCTTCTGCCATGTGAAGACACAGGAGAAGCCATCTGCAATCTGGAAGGCAGCTCTCACTAGAACTGACCATGCTAACACTCTGATCTCAGACTTCTAGCTTCCAGAACTGTGAGAGATACACTTCTCTAGTTTATACATCACCCAGTCTATTGTAACTTGTTATAGCAGCCCAAATGAACTTAGACAGTCAGCCTCTTCCATTAGTGGGAAGCAGAGTTCCCATTATTGCTGAGGCACTGAGAGTAGACAGATGAGAATCAAATTAATTTGGGAGTGGACAGAATTCTCCAAATTCTACTTCGATGCTCAGGAAATTTTGATGTTTTTCAGACACAGATGCGTATGACTTCATATGTGGATCTGTGGATATGGAGCCAAGTCTACTGGTGGACTAGAGCCTACAGGAATTTGCATCCTCTTCTCAGTGGTCCAAGAAGACCACCTAAAGAAATAGATTCTGATCACCAAGGATTATCATCAATCATTCCTTCATTTAATAAATGTTGGGTTACTACTATGTGCCAACCATCACTCTACGCACTGGGAACATGATAATGAACGAAACATAATAAATTCCTTTGTTCATGAGGATCACATTCCAATGGGGGAATATAGGAAATAAATATATGTATAATTGTAGCACAGATACAGAGGCAAAGTGACATTATATAGACCGCATCTCTGATGACAATACAATAAAATTCAATAACAAAAGAAAACCATAAAAACTTTATCTGTTTGGAATTTTTAATTTATAAATATAATGAATTCACACATCAAGAAAGAAACTACATGGAAGTTAGAAAACATTTAAAACTCAATTTGACAGTGAAAGACACTGCCTACCAGGACCTGCAGAGTATGATTAAAGCATATATATATATATATATATATATGAGTTAAACATCAAAACTCCCCCCAAAAAATGATATTAGCAATGAAAAGGAAGCATAAATACAGATATAGCAGCGATTAGACATTAATGGGGGTATACTATAAACATTAGGCCAATAAATCTAAAAATATAACTTGCCAAAAGCAATTCAAGAGGAAGAGAATAAAAGTGAGTACACCAATAAACATTAAAGAAATTGAATAAGTTGTTAAAATATACCCACAAAAAGAAAAACATTAGATGATTTTGCAGGTGAATGTTACCTAACTTTCACAAACACATCATACCTCTCACATAAAATTTTAGGGAGTAGAATAATAGTAATAATAGCTCAAACTAAAAGGCTGGTTGCTATATTATGGGCACTGTTTGAATTGCTTTACTTATTTTAACTGTTTTAATCCTCAAACCATTCCTATGAGGTTGGTATTTTCATTTTCCAAATTAGGAAACTAAGGCAAAGGAGATTAGGTTTAATTACTACAAGCAGCTAGAATAGAAAGGAAAAAGAGAAGAAAGCATTCCAACTCATTTCGTAATAATAGTATAACTTTGACATGAAAGGCAGACAAGGACAGTACAAGAAAAAATTATAGATCAAATTCACTTACAAAAGTATAAAAATCCTAAACAAAATATTAACAAATCAAATCCAGAAATGCATAAAATGTTTAATATTGTTAACTTAATAGGGCTTACTCCAGAAATGCAAGGTTGGGTTAGCATTAGAAAATCTACTAGCGTGATCCATCACATTAACAGATCAAAATATATGATAATCTCAATAAAGGCAGGCAAGAAAGGACTTTTAACGAACTTGGAATGGAAAGAAAACTTACATGAATTGTAGAAGATGTGTCTAAAATCTACAATAAACATCACACCGAAGACTAAAATATTTCACACATGTGGTCTCTTTCAAGGAAGAAACAAGAATGGCTATTTCTCCCCTACACTTAACATTGTACTCAAGGTCCTAGCTAGCACAGTATGAAAGAAAGAGAAGTTTTTGAATATAAGGAACAAGAGAATGGGAATGCAAGTCCCACACCAGGAGAAAATATTTGCAAAAGACAAATCTAATAAAGGACTATTATCCAAAATATAGAAAGATCTTTCAAAACTCAGCATTCAGATAATGAACAACCAATTCAAAAATGGGCAAAAGATCTGAACCGACACCTCACCAGAGAAGATATACAGATGGCAAATAAGTATATGAAGAGACACTCAACATCACATGTCGTTAGGGAAATGCAAATTAAAACAACAATGAGATACCACTAGACACCTATTATAATGGTCAAAATCCAAAACACTGACAACACCAAACACTGGTGAGAGTGTGCAGCCACAGGAACTCTGATTCACTGCTCCCGAGAGTGAAAAATGATACAGCCACTTTGGAAGACAGTTTGGCAATTTCTTACAAAACTAAATGTACTCTTACCATATAATCCACCAATCACACTCCGGAGCATTTATCCAAATGAGTTGAAAGCTTATGTCTACACAAAATCTACACACTGAGGCTGGGCGTGGTGGCTCACACCTGTAATCCTAGCACTCTGGGAGGCCGAGGCAGGAGGGTCACTCAAGATCAGGAGTTCGAGACCAGCCTCAGCAACAGTGAGACCCTGTCTCTACTAAAAAAAAAAAAAAAAAAATTAGCTGGGCAACTAAAAATAGAAAAAATTAGCTGGGTGTGGTGGTGCATAGCTGTAGTCCCAGCTCACTCAGGAGGCTGAGGCAGGAGGATGGCTTGAGCCCAGGAGTGTGAGGTTGCTGTGAGCTAGGCCGATGCCACGGCACGCTAGCTGGGGCAACAGAGTGAGACTCTGTCTCAAAAAAAAAAAAAAAAAAAAAATCTACACACGGACATTTGCAGCACCTTTTTCCGTAATTACCAAAACTTAGAAGCAACCAAGATGTTCTTCAGAGGGTGAACAAATAAATAAACTGTAGTATATCCAAAGGAATATTATTTTGTACTAGAAAGAAATGAGCTATCAGGCCATGAAAAGACATGGAAGAACCTTGAATCATATTACCAAGTGAAAGAAGCCAGTGTGGAAAGCCACACACTGTATAATTCCAACTATATGACATTCTGTAAAAGGCAGAACTTTGAAGACAGTTAAAAAGATCAGTGGTTGCCAGGGGTCAGGGAGGAGGGAGGAATGAAGAGACAAAGCACAGAGGATTATCAGGACAGTGACACTATTCTGTGTGATACTGTAATGGCAGATACATGTCATTACACATTTGTCCAAACCCATAGACTACACAACACCAAGAGTGAACTATAATGTAAACTATAGACTTTGAGTGATAATGATGTGTCAGTGTAAGTCCACTTGTACCAAATGTACCCCTCTGGTAAGGGATGTTGATTAGTAAGGGAAGTTCTCCATGTGTGAGGCCAGGGGATATATGGGAATTCTGTACTTTCCACTCAGCTATGCTCAGAACATAAAGCTCCTCTAAAAAATAAAATCTGTTAAAATATATATATATTTATATATGTATACATGAGATTAAGAAACTGTCATTATTCACAATGTAATTATCAATGTAAAAAACCCAAGAGAATGCACAAATTATAGCTATTAAGGAAGTTCAATAAAGACACTTGATACAAAATCAATATCCAAAAATAAATACACTTCTATTCTACAGCACAAGAAATCCATATAACTAATAAGTGATTAATAGCAAGACTATATATTGATGCCTATAAGTCAATAAGAAAACAACCCAATAGAAAAATGGCCAAAGTATATGAATAGACAATTCAGAAAGAAACTCAAATGACCATCTCATTAGTAATCATTAGTAATCAGGCAAATGAAAATTAAAACCGAAACAAAATATTTCCACACACATCAGAATGAAAGAAATCTAATATCAAATGTTGGCCAGGACACAGGGAACTAGCAAAACTCATAGATGGGGGAGGGGGGGAGGGGAAGTAAACTGACAGATTTGGAAAGTAATAATTGGTAAAGTTAAGACCAGAAGTTTCACATCTAAGTGTTTACCTTAAAGAAGCTATTGCCAAGGTGCGAGTTCTGTGCAAACGACATTCTTCATGGTATTGATTACAATCGTTGCCTGATACATCAATGTGTACCTCAGTGCTATGCAATGGTCACCGGGCTCTCCTTGCCTTCCAAGACAATGTTCTGTGTTTCCATCGCTTGGATTATTAGTGTTCCTTGTAGCAGGATTAAATCTGCCTATAAATAATATCCAGGCTCTTTCTGCCTTCTCTCTTCCACAGGGCTTCTCCCTTCTCTGCTGGGCTATTATTTGAAGTTATCTAATATAAGAAACCAATGTTAATAAGTGCTAAGTGGGGACGGTGGTGTGTGTTTGCATATTAGTAGAGGCTGCTCTCAATGCCAGTGGGTTTCAACCCAGACTGCACGTGAGAATATAACTGGAGAGTTGTGGGGTTTTTTAAAAGTAGCAGTGACAGGCCCTACTACAGAGATTTTGATCCAGTTGGCCCAGTTGACATACTCTGGAGTTGGGGTATTTATATTTTTTTAAACTACCCAGGTGCTTTTAGTGCTCACCAGCGCTTAGAACCACTTCCCTGGACTGCGGGGCCTCAGAAGCAAATACAGCACAGTACAATGGTTAGGAACAGAACCTGGGAGGGCCTGGGCAGATGCAAAGGCTTATGAAATATTATGCCTTTTCCTCAGCAACAGGCAGCCTTGTCATCTGGCTTAGCAGAGAGTCAGCATAACCACATGTTACCAAAAATGAATTTAATATTTTTCAAAGAACTGGCAGGTTCTTTATAGGAAAATACTACTGAATAATATTTAACCTTTGATCTAAAAATTCCCTTGAAGGATGTCACAAATCATCAGCTTTGGGATATTAAAACAATGAGAGATTATTAACAAAGATCAGTTTTGGTGCTTTTGCTTTTACTGGATTTAGGAAATCCATAACCCTCAGGGTGACTAGGATAGCCACTGCCAAACTGGGTTCATAAAGAGCTGAAACTCCACTTGGGGAAGGCCCAGCTGTGCTTCCAGGCCCATCTTCCTGTTCTGCAAAGGCATTTCAAGGTGTTTACATTAAAACAATGATACAGATGTTTATTTATTCAAATAGAAAGACCTTAATGATTCTTTAAGTGAAAAGAAGTACAACTGCATATACAGTATGATCTCATTTTTAAGAATATTGTTATTGATTAATGTTTGTATATTCATCAAAAATTTAACAGTAGTTATCTCTTTATGGTGGACATTGAGAAATATTTTGTTTTATTTTTTCCTACAATAAACAAGCATGTATAGCATGTTTTATAAGATAATTTTCAAAAACAGATAAATCATAACTCTCATGTAGATATAAAAATGAGCCTGTGTTAAAGAGTTTATTTTACTCATACTAAGGGAAGCAGAGAGATGTTATAACCAAAGAAAAAGTCAAAAAAAAAAAGCACCAATTTATATAGAGCAAAGAGATGTTTAAAAAAAATGAGCAAATGGAGGAAAAACTGATTTTTTTCACAAGGGCAGAAGAAAATCAATTAAACATACAAAGTAGAACATAATTTGCATTTCTATCATTACCTACAACTTACAGAATTGTAAATTAGTGCCAAGACAATGAAAGGTTAAAGTCACATAGTGACATAATATTTTTACATGTGTAATGAATTATTTTTAAGGAAACAGTCACAAAAACACGGGCTTCAGGAAAACCTTGGATCCATGATCCAATTCTACCACTGTCTAGTGGGCGAGTTATTTAATTTCTCTTTGCCGTTGCCTCAGTTTCCTGATCTGTAAAATACAGTAATAATCCCTAGTACACAGCCTTACCGTGAGCATCAGTGTATTAATAAAGCGCTCACTGGCCGGGCACACCGTGAGCACTCAATACGCGGACGGTGTCATTCAGTAAAGCACAATGCCTGGCACACGACGAGGGCTCCATCAGAACCAATGGATCACTTCGTTCTCCTGGTGACCTGGAGCCAGAGGACCCTTCAACCACCTGTGAGCCAGGCCCCTAGATGCTGCCAGCCCTGAGGCCCGGCGGTTCCTTCCCCAGGCCGCCCCTTACTGGGCCCCCGCCCCGCTTTGGGCCATTGTGACGTCAACCCGGAACTACCTACCTTCCGGTCCCTGCAGGCTGCGGGGCTGGCGCGTCCCCCAGCCACAAGGACCCAGCTGGCACATCCCCTTGGGCCTGGGCGCGCAACCTCCGGACGCCGACCCGAAGCCCCGCCCCCCGCAGAGAGCCACAGGCGCCCCCAGAGCGCGAGGCACGACGCCACTGTCGCCGCCACCGCCGCCTCGGAAGGGCCCCGCCAACGTCCGCCCCCTCGCGGGCCGCTGGGATCGCCTCGCCTCGTGCAAGGACCCCTGGAGCCCAACAAATGGAGGGTGTGGTCCTGCCTCTGGGCGCGCCACTCGCCGCCCACGTCCCGAGTCGTCCGGCCGTGGATCCGAGGTTTTGAGGCCAGAGCACCACGGCCCTGTGCGCCAGCCTCCCTGGGCTCCGAGAAGGCCTGAGGTTTCCTCCCAGCCCCTTCGTTCTGCGTGCGACCCTGGGCCCAGGTTATTGTTCCCCTGATGCCTCTGCCTTTGTTCAGTTGTGACCCACGCGGTTGTGGCTGCAGAGGGCTGCGAGGGCATTTTCCTCTTTGGTCGGCCTTCCCAATAAAACGGTGCTTGCAAAGGCCAAAAAAAAACTGAATGAAGGAATGAAAATATGAATTTCAGCTAATGCTCCCAAGGCCGTGCTGGAGGACAAGGTGACACTCTCACCGTAGCTGGGATCCTAGACTGCGCCACAGCTTCTCAGGAGACATGGGTCATCGGAGCCTTTTTGGTGCCAGAGCCGTGGCCACAGGCAGCTCCCCAGTGGTGGAAAAACAAAACCTCTGGACTCTTCCTAGGAAGCTCTGCTAATTTGCAGCAGCTGGACACTGTTCCTCATTAACATCTGACAGCGTAGACGTCACATCATTTTACTGTGGTGGCAGCGATTCAGCTCCAAATTCTGTATAGAGAAAGCACGTGGATCTCAGTCTTGCCATGGCTTTGAGACAGCCAGAAGTGCCTAATCTTGAGTGGACCTCTAGGCAAGATGTCCCTGCCCATTAGGATATATTGCCGGGCATTGTATCTGCTTCTCTTCTTTTGTTCTCTCTCCACTCTGTAGCTTTAGTTTCTGTAGTGCTTCTGTTGCTGGAAGGTACTCGGCCTTCTCGATGGTAAGGCCCCTGTGGGGTAGGTAGGCAGCATCTCTGAGCCCTGCCTAGTGCCTAAAATGCTAAATGTTCTCCTGGGTCTGTTTTGTGATCAGAGGATTTATGATGAATGCATAGCTATACCGATGTCCTTGAGGATCCTTCACCCATATGACTCCTCCTCCATCACATATAAGCAGCATCACCTGGAAGCCGCTGATTCCACAGCACAAGTATCAGCACATCGCGAAGGTAGAAGGAGCAGACGCCACTGTATGCTCTACTCCCGTGACCCTATCCTTGGCCATTGACAGTAAGGACAAGGTCCCACTGGTGAACGCTAAAGCTATGCATTCATCATAAATTCTCTGATCACAAAACAGACCCAGGAGAGCATTTAGCACTTCAGGCACTAGGCAGGGCTCAGAAATGCTGCCTATGTACCCCACAAAGGCCTTGCCATTGAGAAGACCGAGTACCTTCAAGCAACAGAAGCACTACGGAAACTAAAGCTACGGAGATAACAAAAGAAGAGAAGCAAATGACATCAGCTCAGTCCACCCCAAGCAGCACTCCCCACTCTTCCCCTAAGCAGCAGCCCAGACGCTGGTCCACTTGTGGTTCTTCCATGTTCTTAACTTGCCCAAATCCTAGCTCCATGGATTCTGGAATGGAGATAAGGACAGAAACTCGTCGGATAAATGGAGCCTCTTTGTACCAAGATCCCCTCAGAAGTGTGATTTAAGAGGTTTTATCAACCAGGGCCACAGAGGAGCCCAGAAGCCCTCTGCAGTGGACCTGATCCACGTCCAGGCCACCTGGATGGCTGAAGATCAGGAAACCTTCAAGCCACCCAAGATGCACATCCCAGTGATAGAAGAGCAGAAACAACCACCAAGGACCCATAATCTCAAATTCCAATCCACTGGCCTCTAGAGCTCTCTATTCTGATAACTCTGGATAATAGGTGTCTTGCATTCCACTCCCCTTTTACCCTGGATCCAATGTAGGAAAGGTATGTTTTTTTAAATCCCTTAAACTGAGCCTAGAACTGGAGACATAATTGCTTTTTGAGAAACATTCGTGAAAAGCTTGTCTTTATTGTGTGAAAGAAGCGTTTAAAAGATAAGTGCACAAAAGTAACTCAATCTATTTAATGGGTACACAATATTTAAAGATGTAATTTGTGACATCAGTAACATAAAGAGTGAGTGGAGGTGTAAAGGAGTAGTGTTCGTATGTGATTGAAGTTAAATTAGCAGCAATATAAGGGAGATTATCATAACTTTAGAATGTTATATATAATCCCCATTGTGAACAACAAGAAAATATCTGTAGAATAACACAAAAAAAGGATATGTGAAGGGAATGAAAATACATCAGTACAAAAACTCAACAGAAATGAAAGCAGGAATGGAGGAAAAGAGGAACAGAAAAGCTATAAGACAAACAGAAAACAGCAAAAAGGCAAAAGTAAGTGCTTCCCTATCAGTAATTACTTCACATGTAATTGAATTAAACTCCCCCAATCAAAAGACATAGACTGGAAGAATGGGGAAGGGGGACAGGATCCAACTATATATGTCTACAAGAGATGCACCGTAGCTTTAAGGACACACATAGGTTGCAAGTAAAAGGACGGAAAAAGATGTTTCATGAAAACAGTAATCAAAAGAGAGTAAGGATGGCTATACTAATATCAGACAAAATATACTTTGAGTCACAAATTGTTACAAAAGACAAATAAGGACATTATATTAAAAGGGTCAATTTGCTGGAAGATATATCAATTATGATGTAAACATATATGCACCAAACATCAGAGCTCTAAAATATACGAAGGAAACATTGACAGAATAGAAGGGAGAAATAGATAACGCTACGATAACAGTAAGAGACTTTAATACCCCAGATTCGAAAATGAATAGAACAGTCAGCCGGAAGGTCAGTAAGGAAATAAAAGTCTTGAACAACATTCTTGACCAAGTGGACCTGATAGACATATACAGATCACTGCACCTAGCAGCAGCAGAATATACAGTTTTCTCAAGTGTACATGGATCCTTCTCCAGAATACACCATATATTAAGCCACAAAACAAATCTTAATAAGTGTTAAAAGGTTAAAATAATACAAAGCATCTTTTCTGACCATAACAAAATAAAACTAGAAATCAACAGCTGAAGGAAAACTGGAAAAATGACAAATATGTGGAGATTAAACATGTACTCTTAACCCCAATGGGTCAAAGAAGAAATAAAAAGGGAAATTATAAAATACCTTAAGACAAATAAAAATAAAAACATGACATAGCAAAACTTATGGGACGCAGCAAAGGCAGTGCCAGGAGGGTAAGTTATAGCTATGAACACATTAAAAAAAAGAGAAAGATAATTAACAACCTAACTTTACACTTGAAGAAACTATAAGAAGAAAAAAAATGCAAAGGTACTAGAAGAAAAGAAATAATAAAGATTGGAGCACAGATAAATAAAATAGATAAATAATAAAACAGACAATAAAACAATAGAGATAATAAAATCAAGAGTTGGTTCTTTGAAAAGATCAACAAAATTAACACATACTTGTAGCTAGAGTAACTAAGAAAAAAGAGAGAAGACTCAAATAAAATGAGAGATGAAAGAGGGGACCTTACTACCTATTTTACAGACATGAAAAAGGAGTATAATAGTATTATGAGCAGTTAAACGACAAGAAATTAGATAACCTAGATGAAATGGACAAATTCCTAGAAACACAGTCTGAATCATGAAGGCCGACTCGTGAAGAAATAGGAAATCTGAACAGATCTCTAACTATTAAGGAGATCGAATCAGTAGTCAAAAACCTTCCAACAAAGGGAAGCCCAGTACCAGATGGCTTTGCTAGTGAATTCTACCCAACATTTAAAGAAGAGTTAACATTAATTCTGCTCAAACTCATTTAAAAAATTGAGAGGGAGGAACACTTTCTAACTCATTCTATGATGCCAGTATGATCCTGATACCAAAACCAGACTCTACAAGAAAACTATAAAATATCCCTATGAATATTGATGCAAAAATCCTCAACAAAATACTAGAACATCAAATTCAAGAGCATATTAAAAGGATTAAACACCAAGACCAAGTGAGATTTATTCCCGTTATGCAAGAATGTTTCAACATATGTAAATCAATCAATATAATACACCATATTAACAGAATGAAAGGGAAAAGAACGCATAATCACCTCAAATAATGTAGAAATAAATCCGACAAAATTCGAGACACTCTCATGATAAAATACTCAACAAACTAGGATTAGAAGAAAACTTCCTTAACATAATAAAGGCCATATGTGGAAAAACTCACAACATCATAACTCCCGGTAAAACACTAAAAGCTTTTCCGCTAAGATTGGGAACAAGACAAGGAGGCCCACTTTTACCACTTCTATTTAAGATAGTACTGGAAGTCCCAGCCAGAGGAATTAAGCAATAAAAAGAAATAAAAGGCATTCCAATTGAAAAGAAAGAAGTAAAATTTTCTCTGTTTGAAAGACATGCTCTTATATGTGGAAACCCCCAAAGATTCTACCCAAAAAAACAAAAAACAAACTGTTAGAACTAAAAAAAAAAAAATTAGCAAAGTTGCAGAATACAAAATCAACACACAAAAATCAGTTGTGTCTCTATACACTAACAATGAACAATCTGAAAAGGAAATTAATAAAATGACTCTATTTACAATATCATCAAAGAATGAAATATTTAGGAATAAATTTAACCAAGGAGATAAAAGATTTGTGCACTGAAAACAACAAAACACTGCTGAAAGAAATTAAAGAGGGAACAAACAAATTGAAAGTCATTCATGTTCATGGACTGGAAAACTTAACATTGCTAAAATGTCAATATGCTACCCAATGTCATCTCCAGATTCAATGCAATCCCTATCAAAATGCCGTGACTTTTTTTTTTTTTTTTTTGCAGAAATACAAAACTCCATCCAAAAATTCATATGGAATCTCAGGAGACCTCAAATAGCCAAAATCATCTTGAAAAAAAGAACAAAATTTGAGGTCTCACACTTCCTGATTTCAAAACTTAACTGTAAAGTCACAGTAATCAAAACAGTGTGGTACTAGCATAAAGAAAATATATAGACCAGTGGGAGAGAGTAGAAAACCCAGAAATGAACCTTCACATATATGGTCAAACAGTCTTTGACAAGGTTGCATAGACCATTCAATGGGGAAAGACAGTCTTTTCAACAAATGGTGTTAGGAAAACTATATATCCACATGCAAAAAATAATAATAATAAAGTTAGACCCTTACTTTACACCATATGAAAAATTTAACTCAAAATAGGTCAAAGATCTAAATGTAAGAGCTAGGAGAAAACATAATAAAAAGTTTCATGACATCGGATTTGGCAAGGATTTCTGGGATACAACACCAAAACTATAGGGAACAAAGGAAAAAAATAGATAAATTGAACTGCATTGAAAAATTAAAAACTTTGTGTATCAAAAGGCACTATCAATAGAGTGCAAAGGCAACCCACAGAATGGGAGAATATATTTGCAAATGATATTTCTGATGAAGGATCGATATTCAAAATATTTAAGGACTCCTACAACTCAATACTAAAAAACCACTCAATTAAAAAATGGGCAAAGTACCCAAATAGACATTGCTCCAAAGAAGATATACAAATGGCAAATACATGAAAAAATGCTCAACATCACTAGTCATTAGGGAAATGCAAATCCCAATAAGATACATTTCATACCCATTAGGATGGCTATTATCAAAAAAAATTTTTTTAAACCGAATATAAAAAATCCGGCAAGGATGTGGAGAAATGGAAACTTGCGTGCATTGCTGGTGGAAATGTAAAATGGTGCAGCCACTGGAGAAAATGGTAGTATGATTCCTCAAAAAATTAAACATAAGCTTACCCAGCAATCCTACTTCTAGACATATACCCAAAATAACTGAGACAGGGATGTGAACAGACATTTGTACACATGTTCATGGCACCATTAGTTACTGTAGCCAAGAGGCAAAAGCAACCCAAGTATTTATCAACAGAGGAACGGATATATGTACAATGGAATATTATTCAGCCTTAAGCAGGAAGGAAATTCTGACACTCCTACAGCATGAACCTTGAAGACATCATGCCAAGTGAAATAAGCTGGTTACAAAAGGACAAATATTGTACAATTTCACTTATATGAGGTCCCTAGAGTAGTCAAATTCATAGAGGCAAAAATAGAATGGAAGTCGCTAGGGACTGGGGAAAGAGAAATGGAGAATTATTGTTTAAAGGAGACAGAATTTCAGTTTGGGAGGATGAAAAGGATTCTGGAGATGGATGTTGGTGATGGTTGTACAACATGTGAATGTCCTTAATGCCACAGAACTATATACTTAAAATGGTTAAAGTGGTAAGTTTTATGTTATATATGTTTTGCTACAATTTAAAAAAGTATTAAATTATTTTAAAAACATTTCCAACCGTTCACCCAGATTTTTACTTTCCTAATCACAGGAAAATTCCCGTATTTTTCTTCATTATATATTTTATCAAGAGTTATATCATTATATTTTGTTTAATTTATATCCTATAGGTGAGTATTTCTTAAATAGGGGTCTATGGATTCCTCAAGGGGACTGTGGGTACATACTTAACCCTTAAATATCTCTATGATATTTTAAGTTGTGTTTTATAAGCATTTGTAAATATTAAGCATTTTAACATATGAATCACCTGCCTATCCACCTTTGACTTGAATCTCCCCACACAATTTCTGTGCCCACGTTGATGTTTGGACACCATGTTAATAGTGATCTATCAAAGGAAGAATAAAGGCAGACGTCATTCTTAAAAGATGCTTTCGACCTGAAAGCTGATGGGGACATGGCTAACTGTGAGGTGACAGTTCCCCAGCAGCTAGAATGGGGACATGTTGTGTCAGAAATGAGTCATCACTCGGCCCACACAAATTGAAGAATCCTGACCTGAAAAAAAAACTGGACCACAGCAGTGTGGCCCAAATTCACTCTGTATATGACAATGTGCTTTCTGCAAAACTGTGTTTTCTATCACCTTAAATTAACGTTGCTAATTACATGTCTTAATTCATAGGGTTTTTTAATTTGCAAATCTATTTTGGCTTTTATATGAATAAAAGCCATAAACTTTAAGAGTACATAAAATATTTGTTATTTACACTTGTTTATACTTTATGCAGGTAACTGTAATAAAACCACTTAAAATTATTTTTAAATGACAGGAAAGGACATATGAAGATTTCGCAACTTGCATGGAAATCGGTGGGCAGTTAGTAATTCAGGTACAATATTTATAATTGCATTATTAGATTTGAAACTTCTTTAAATTTGAAGAGTCTGGACTTAACGGGCAAGGAAACATGTGAGAAGCAATGGAAATGGATTGTAAATGTCAGCATCATGTTTGATCATACCAAGGTGACCTTAAAATGCCATCTTATCCACTTTAATTTAACAAGGCTGATTTCCTAAAATATCAAATATTTGATATAACCAAGAATATATATTGAACTACTGGAACAAATAGCTAGAAGATATTTCAGTTGTCCCACTTGAAAAAAGCAAGATGTAGGCAAACTCTGTTCAACATGGGTGGTGGGGAGGGAGGTGGGGCCAGTCCTCCTTAAGTGGAAAGTTTTATGTTCCCTCTTCATTGAACGCCAGGAGAGCCAAGCTTACCCCGACAGGCAGAATGTTTTCTTTTA
>RJWJ010024276.1:0-24989 GCA_004363605.1 Indri indri | reverse complement strand
TCAGAGCAAGTTTATCAAGGTTCTCAAAAAAAATCCAACTGCATTTTTTTCAGTTCAGATGAACATTTATTGGTCCCATATTAAATGGGGCACAGCTGTGGAATTCCCCTCCCCCATCTGTGTACAATTCCCTCCACCCAACCGGGATCAATGCCCGTTGCCCCTCAGCTGGGTGCATGTTATGTTTCTCTTATTTTCTACAATTATGTAATCTTCTATAGAGTAGTGGAAGGCTGGTTCCAAAGCTCAGAATCTTCTTAGAAAGCGGTGGGTAGCACAGTGATAGTCACAGCTAATGGAGACTTTGCTTCATTTTAAGCACGCACTGAGACGTGTTAATTGCTTCCTGCGGAGGTGCTGGGCTGATTTGGTGTCCCGGTCACGGGCTCTTCAGAATAAACAGCAGTAACATCAAAATCCACATTCATGAAAGTCTCTGTCTGAACTGTATTGTAATCAGCTGTGGCCTCGGTGACCTAGGTGGCTGACTCCATGTCAGCAGAGACTCTGACAGCCTGCATGTTTTCCGGGTACACGCGCGTGGTCGAGTCTGGGTCCATCATTGATTCTAGTATGTCAGTGGTTGGTTCAGGAGGTAGTGAGAGAAACGTCATGGCCAGGGCACACGTGGCAGAGAAGGTCACAGCCTTTCTGAACTTGGTGCTGGCAAGGAGGGCAGGAGGCTGGGAAGGTGAGCAGGCAGGTAGGCAGGCCTTGGCGTGTCCCAGCTGGATTTTTTGACTGGTGGAGAAATGACATCTTTCTAATATGTGGCCCTAAGATGGAAAGTCTCATTTATTCAGATTGTCTTTCTGTAACGAGGTCCTTTGAATGTTGTTTACTACTTAGATACTTTTTAGTTTTGTTACTATTATGAGTGTTGTAATTTTTATTGTATTTTCTAGGTAGTTATTACTAGTGTAGAAAATTGCTGTTGATTTGCATATTGATTAATCTCGTATCTGGCAACCTTACTGAACTCTCACGTCTGTTGATTGTTTTTGGACCTTGTAGGGACCATGTCATCGAAAATAATGTCAATTTTATCCCTTACTTCCCAATTCTTACACTATTTATTTCTCCTTCTAAATTTCCTTAGAACACCAGTCCCCACACTTTTTGGCACCAGGGACTGGTTTCATTCATGGAAGACAATTTTTGGACAGACCAGGGGAGGGAGAAGGATGGTTTCAGGATGATTCAAGTGCATTACATTTATTGTGCACTTAATTTCTATTATTATTATATTATAGTCTATAATGAAATAATTACACAACTCACCATAATGCAGAGTCAGTGGGAGCCCTGAGTTTGTTTTCCTGCAACTAGACGGTCCCATCTGGGGGTGATGGGAGACAGTGACACCTGAAGTGTGTTGCTTAGTCCAGTCCACTCCATAACCTCATTTTGTTGCTGTCACTGCAGAAAACCCTGCTGCGCAAAGATAGGATGTTGGAAATGGAAGCAGGCTTTTCAGTGCTTTTGTGGCAATCTCAGGATAGTCCGCCTTGACTTTAATCCAGAACGCATGGAGATTTGAAGTTGTCTCAAACATACTTTCAAGGCCACCGTCATTTGTGATATCAAGCAGTTGATCCTCTTCTAGCCACAGACAAAGTTGATTCACCTGACTTATTCACAAATGGGTCATGGATCCGTTCTTTCCCAGTTTGGGGGTCTTTTGTGGTTGGGAGGTAATGCTCAAACTCTTTTGAGAGCTGAGATAGGTGATGATGCACCAGCTGGGAGAAAGAAGGCCCCGGCTCAGTCTCTTTCAGAATCTCTGCTAATGTTTGAAACATGCCAAAAATCCCAATATTCACTCGTTGCCCCCATAATTCCAGTTTGGCCTTGAATGCAGCCACTTTATCTGCTGACTTGAACACAGTTGTTGTTCTCCCCTGAAGTTACAGATTGAGTTCATTGAGAAGGTCAAATATGTCACACAATTAAGCAGGTTTTGTGACCCATTCTGTGTCACTGACATGTGCTGCCACTGGTGACTGTTTTTCTGGAGCAGTTCTGGTAATTCAAAAACTCTGGCCAGCGATCTACCTTTAGGAAGCCGTCTCACTTCTGCGTGTAAGAGAAGACGCGTGTGCTCTGCGTCCATCTCCTCGCAGAGCTGTGAGCACAGACGTGAGCGAAGGGCACGTACTTTAATGTGGTTGGTAATTTTAATCACATCCTGCAGGTGACAGTTTTTGGCTAGCCAGCATTTCTCTATGGATGACACAGTGCGTGAACTCACATTCAGAAGTGACCTTGACCCGAGTAGGGAAACCAGAAAGCCATCCAGTCATGGCAGCCACTCCGTCCGTGCATATACCTACACAAAATGACCAGTTCAGTTTTTCTGACATGCAATCATTCAAAGACTCGAATAGTTCTGCAACTGTGGTGTTCATTGACAACAAAAATGCACAGAACACATCCTCATGCACATCCTCCTGAAAAATATATCACACAAAAACAAGCATTGTTGCCTGTTGTGAACATCATTAGACTCATCAACCCGGATTGTGTACCATGGTGACTCATTAATCCTGACATTTGTGCCTCAATATCCTCTGCTCTTTCATCAATTCATCTATCTAGTTATGGTGCTAGCCGAAAGAGGAACACGTGCCACCTTTTGAACTGCAGCCTCTCCTAAAAGTTCACGCCAGGTGTCCTCAGCAGCAGGCAGGACCAACTCTACCAATAGTAAAGGGCTCCTTAGCTTTAGCAATGCTCCGCGCGCTCACCTGCCCACCACTGTGTGGCCCAGTTCCTAACAGGCCACTGACAGGCACCAATCCACGGCCTGGGGTTTGGGGACCTCAGCCTTAGAGCGTTGGCAGGACATTGATTAGTGGTGATTGTGGCCAACTTTGTCTTGTCCATAATCTTAAAGAGAATGTGCCTGAGCTTTTGCCATTAAATCTGATATTTTCTGTAAATTTTTCTGTGAACATATGATTTGCAAATATAACCTTCGTCAAGTTAAGGAAGTTCCCTTTGACTCCTAGTTTGCTGAGAGTTTTTTGTTGTTCATTTTAATTATAAATAGATGTGGAGGCTTATCAAATGCCTTTTCTGCATTAAAATTTTCATATGGTTTTTCCCTCCTTATACTCTTCCAGATAAAATCTTCTTGATCATTATATACTTTTTTTAAAGTACAGTTGGATTTGATTAGCTACTAACATTTGGTTTAAGGTTTCGCATCACAGGGGCTTGGTTCACAAGTGAGAAGCGCATACGATTTTTCACTCCTGTATTGCCCCTATGTGATTTGGGGATCAAATTTACTGTATTGATCACTGGATTAGCGATGTGGAGATCATTGATGATCCTTCTAAGAGCAGTTTGCTTAAGGTGGAGTGAGTTCAAGGGGGAATAGGCAGAGAGGAAGTAAAGCCAGGGAGTTAAGAAGGTGAGAAAAAGGCTTAGGGGAAGTGAGGGTCAGGGAGTTTTGTTTTGTTTTGTTTTAAATGGAAGAAACAGTAGTGGTTTTGGGGTTTTTGTCTTATTTTGTTTTTTGGCCCTTAGGAGAGTGGATTAAGTTAATCATATTCTTTAGTTCATGAGACATTATCAGCCTTGACCCAGTTAAAGACTCTCTTGTTTATTTTTCCCCGTTTGTTCCCCCATTTCCCTCCTCCCCTATAGGTGATTATTCTAACTTTTATTTCATTTTAATTTTTTCTAATTTAAATTAATGTAAAATTTGCCTTTGGGGCTGTCCAGTTCTATGAATTTTGACAAGTGCACGGTCATGTAACCGCTGCTACAGTCAAGACAGAGAACAAGCCCAGCACCACAAACCCCTCACACTGCCTCTTCTGTGTCAGCCCCGTCTCGCCCCCCAGCGCCCAGCGGCCACAGATCTGTTCTCCTTGCCTATAATGCTCTATAATTTTATCTTTTCCAGAATGTCATGTAAATGGCATCATGCATTATTTAGCCTCTTGAGTCTGGATTCTTTCACTTAATTGCTGCATTTGAGATTTATTAATGTTGTTGAGTATATCAGTAGTTCTTTTTGTTGCTGTGTAGTATCCATTGTGTGGATGTTTGTCCATTCAGTGGTTGGAGGACATTTGGGTTCTTTCCAATTTTGGCAATTATGAATAGAGTTGCTCTAAACATTTACCTAAAAGTTATTGTGTGAATATAATAGGTTTCATTTCATTTGGGTAAATAACAAGGATTGCTGCATCTTACAGTAAGTGTATGTTTATAAGCAACTGCCAAGCTGATTTCCAGAGTGGCTGTACCATTTTTCATTCCTATTTGCAAAGTGTAACGGTTCCAGTTGCTTTGCATCCTTACCAGCACTTGCTGTTGTCAGTATTTGTTATTTAAGTAATTCTAATGGGTACATAGTAGTATTTCATTGTGGCTTTAATTTGTATTGCCCTAGTGGAAAATGATATTAAGCATTTTTTGTGTGCCTGTTTGCCATCCATGTATCCTCTGTAGTGAAGTGTTTGATCAAGTCTTTTGCCCATTTATTAATTTGGGTTCTTTGCTTTCTTACTGCTGAGTTTTGAGACTTCCTTATATAGGCTATCCCTGTCAGATATGTGACTTGCAAATGTTTTCTCCCCATGTATGTTTACCTTTTTATTTAACAGTATCTCTATTCTTATTTTGCAAAATTGTTCTAGCTATTCTAGTTCTTCCATCTTTCATATAAATTTTAGAATACTATGTCTATGTACAAAAAAATCTTGCTGGGATTTTGATAGGAATTGTTTTAAATCTGTTGATCATTGTGGAGATAATCGACATCTTTATAACAATGAATCTTCAAATCCATGAACATGGTATGTCTCTTCACTTATTTAAATCTTCTGTGGTTTTTTTCATCACTATTTTATACTTTTGGAATACAGATTATGTGCATGTTTTGCTAGATTGATACTGAAGTACTTCATTTATAGGATAAATAATTGTACATAATATTGTTTTTTAAGTTTTGGTTTCCTTTTTTTTTTCACTTTTAAGGTTTTTATTCTAATTTGATTTGAATTCCAAAGGAAATTATAAAATGTAGTCACTTCTTTGTATAAAAAGGTAACTTTAAATGTTAATGCAAATTATAAAAAGTAATAAATTTATAGATCAAAATTGGGCTAGTTGCTTGGGAATAACAAGTTTTTAAATCACCATTTTCCACCTCGTCACCAAGGATAACCTTCTAATTAATGATCAGCTGTGCTGTAATAGCAGGATAGCACTGAAAGGTGAGTAAACAGAAAAACTGAAGCTTCTCCAGCTCCGGACCAGGAAGTTTTGTGGGTTTTTTTCCCTATGCTTTCTCATAGTGACAAACAGCAACCATATCACCAAAAGTAAGGGTCATAACCATTTTGCCATCCTTAATTTCTCTTACAAAATGTGTTTCTTTTTTTTTTTGAGACAGAGTCTCGCTTTATTGCCCGGGCTAGAGTGAGTGCCCTGGCATCAGCCTAGCTCACAGAAACCTCAAGCTCCTGGGCTCAAGCAATCCTTCTGCCTCAGCCTCCCGAGTAGCTGGGACTACAGGCATGCGCCACCATGCCCGGCTAATTTTTTCTATATATATATATTTTTTTTTAGTTGTCCAGATCATTTCTTTCTATTTTTTAGTAGAGACGGGGTCTCGCTCTTGCTCGGGCTGGTCTCGAACTCCTGACCTTGAGCGATCCACCCGCCTCGGCCTCCCAGAGTGCTAGGATTACAGGCGTGAGCCACTGCACCTGGCCCAAAATGTGTTTCTTTGCCATCCCATTTCCATACATGAATGAGTTTGTCTCCATCCAGGCTAACAACAGACTTACGGTTTCTGTCATCTGCAGTGGTTTCATCAAACTCTTCTGCCAACTGGAAATTAATCTCCATGTTCTTGAATGTGCTTTGAGTCCTAATCACCACTTTATCTCCTTCCTGAGTGATAATCACTGTTGGCTGGGTCACATTTTCCACCTGCCTAGTGGCAAAGCCCACACCTAGAGCCTTCATGTACTCATCTAACTTCTGACTGTCCATCAGCTCCCAGGTACCACAGAAATCCTCTGCCATCCTTGCCCTCCTCCCCCTTAACTTCAAAACAGATAAAAGAGACAAGAATGAGGATCTTTGATCTTAACGCCACTGCTCTTCCCCTTTGCCTAAATTTTGATTTCTAATTGTACAATGCTGGTCTATAGACATGTGATTGGGTTTTGTATGTTGACTTTTTTTCTTGTGATTTTGCTAATCTCACTTATTAGAGGATGGGCTTTTTGTAGATTCCTTGGGATTATCTACATAGACAGTCATGTCTATGCAGGCATCACCTATAAGTGGAAATGGTTTGGTTTTTTCTTTCTAATCTAATCCGTTTACTTTTCCTTCCTTCCTTCCTTCCGTCCTCCATATTGCACTGGCCAGAACTTTCAGTATGATGTCGTATAGGAGTGGAAAGGACAGATATTCTTGCCTTGTTCCTAATCTTAGGGGGAAAATACTCAGTCTTTTACCATTAAGTGTGATATTAACTATAGATTTTTTTTGTTATATGCCCTTTATCAAGTTGAGGAAGTTCCTTTCTCTTCCCAGTTTACTGAGTTGTTGTTGTTTTATTTTTTTCTTTTTCATCAATGGATATTGAATTTTATCATATTCTTTTTCTGTATCAATTGATATGATCATTTGTTTTTTCTTCTTTAGACTATTAATTTGGTAGATTATGTTGATTTATTTTCAAATATTAAATCAGCCTCACGTTCTTGGAAACCCCACATGGTGTAGTATATTATTCTTTTTATATATTGAAGCATTTAATTTATTAGTACTTTGTTGAGAAATTTTGTACCTATGTTCATGAGAAATATTGCTTAGGACTTTTCAAGTTATATTTTTTCATTTTGAATAAATTTGGGTAGTTTGTGATTTTTGAGGAATTCGTCCATTTTGCCAAAGTTGTTGAATTTTTGTGCAAAGACTTGTTCATAATATTTTCTCTTTATCCTTTTAATGGCTGCAGGATCTGTACTTAATTCCTTTGTTTCATTCCTGATATTAATAATTTGCATTTTCTCTCTTTTTTATTCTTGCTAAAGTTGTATGGATGTTGTTGGTGTTTTCAAAGAACCATATTTTGGTTTCATTGATGTTCTCTATTTTTTTCATTTTCAATTTTATTGATTTCTGCCCTTATATTTTCTGTTTCCTTCTTTCTGCTTGCTTTGTGTTTATTTTATTCTTCTATTTCCACTTTCTTAAGGTGGAAGCATATATTATTTAAAACTTTTCTTCTTTTCTAAAGTAGGCATTTAATGCTTTAAATTTCCCTGTAAGTTCTGATTTAGCTGTATCCCCCAAATTTTGATATGTTATCTTTTCATATGTGTTCAGTTCAGAATTTTTCTGTTCGCTTCCTATTATTTTCCTGCACATCTGGATTTCCATTTGATAGCATTTCCCTTCATCCTGTAATGCTTCCATTAGCATTTCTCGTAGTGCAGATCTGCTGGTGACAAATTCTGTAGCATTCATTGATCTGAAAATCCCTTTATTTCACTCTCCTTTTTGAAGGCTATTATCACTGGATAAAGAACTCTAGGTTAATAGATTTCTTTTCTTTCAATAATTTAAAAGTGTCTTTCCATTGTCTTTTGGTCTCCATCATTTTTTATAAGAAGTCAGCTATCTTTCTTATTGCTGTTTTCCCATATGGTTTCCCCCTCCTCTCTGGCTAATTTTAAGATTGCCTCTTTATCTTTGGTTTTCATCAGTTTGACCATGATGTTTCTAGATATATTTTTTTTAAGTTATCCTTCTTGGAGTTCACTGAGTTTTTTGAATCTGTAGATTGATATTTGTCAATAAATTTGGGGAAACTTTGGCCATTATTTCTTCTTTCTTATTATTTCTTCTTCCTTTACTTCTGGTATTTTAATTACATATGTATTAGGCTGCATGATATTGTTGTTAAGACTCTGTGCATGGTTTCGTCAATATTTTTTTCCCTTTGTTTTTAGTTTGGATAATTCCTGTTGACTTTCAGATTCACTGATCTATTCCCCTGTGGTGTCCAATCTTCTCTCAAGCTCATCAAGTGAATTTTTAATTTTAGGTATTGTTTTGTTCAGGTTTAGAACTTCCATTTGGCTCTTTTTAATAGTTTTATTTTTCTACTAAGATTCCCTTCTATTACTATTTTCTTTCATTTAATTCTGTCAACATGTTGATAAGAGTTGTTTTAAAGTTCTTTTCTAATAATTCTATTAATAATTCTAATGGTAAAAATCTAATGACTCTGCTCACTCCTTTATCTCTTTATTATGGTCACATTTTCCTGCTTCTTCCCAAGTCTTTAAATGTTTTATTATATGTTAGATATTAATTACATGTTGGATATTATATGTGAGGAATCTGGATTATATTGTCTTAATATAAATGCTGTTGAATTTTATTTTTTAGGCAGTTAAATTACTGGCAGAGCCACTTGATCTTCACAGACTTTAATTTAGGCTTTATTAGAGTAGGTTTGTTTTGACTTTGTTCTTAGGTCTAGAGCATGCCCTTACTCAAGGACATAGTTCTTATTCCTAAAGCATGGCCTTTCTGGGGTTTCAGCACCTGAAGTGCTTAGGGAGATCTCTCCAATTTGGCTTAACCAATACTCCAATTTTTCCCATTGCTGCAATGAATTCTTATGTGTCCTTTCAGGTCTCTGTCTCCCTAGCCACCCTCTCCTCCCCAGCAGCTGCTCTCTTCTTATCCTTATAGTCTCATTCTAAATGTGTGTAGCCCAGCCCTTGGCCAAGACCCCAAGAGGACCCACATGCAGACTTTTGGAACCACCATTCTATGCAGCTCCTTCCTCTCCAGGACTCTACTCTGAAAATTCCACCTGCCTCAGCAGCCCCAAACTCTGATCTCTGCCTCATCAGCTTAGCAAGACTGCTGCTCCCTGGCTTATGTCCCACCTCCCTGTGCCATGTTTTAGAAAGTGTCTCTAGGCACATACCCAGGGTGAATGTGGAGCTCACTTCAGTTGCCCTGCTCTCAAAGATTTTAGCCCTATGCCATAGTCCAAATCCTGAACACACTTGCCTCACATACTTCCTCCAGTTCTAAAGTTATTTGCCCTGGGATGGTAAGTCTGCCACTCACCATCCCATCATGACTGAAAGCAGAATTCTAATCAATATGTTTTCTTTTTGTTAATTGGTGTATAATTTACATACAACAAAATGCACTGATGTTAAATGTTCAGTACATTTTGACAGTTGTATACACCCTTGTAGCACCACCCACTGTACTGCTTTCTTTCACAATGCATTAGTGCTGCCTGTTCTAGAACTTTGTATAAATGGAATCATACAGTGTAAACTCTTTTATGTCTGGCTTTTTTGCTTAGCATGCTATTTTTGAGATGCATCCATGTTGCATTTATCAGTAGTTCATTCCTTTTTTTTAATGGAGAATAGTATTCCATTTTATAAATATGTCATAGTTCCATGCTTCTGTTGATTATTTGGGTAGTTTCCAGTTTTGAATATGAAACTTTATTATGAATAAAGCTACTATGAATATTCTTGTACAAGTCTTTCTTTGTTCTGGGTAAATAAGTCATAAGGTTGATGTATGTTTTAACTTTATAAGACATTGACAAGCAGCTCTCCAGAGTGGTTAAACCATTTTACACGTACACCAATAGAGTTCCAGTTGCTCCATATCCTTATCAACATTTGGCATTGTCAGTCTTTTGAAATGATAAATGATTGGGTATTTTGCATATTGCATTGAATCATCTGCATTTCTTTCATGATTAGTGCTATTTCAAACACCTTTTCCTGTACTTATTGACCATTTGCATATCTTCTTTTGTGAAGTGGCCTAGTCTTTTGCCTATTTTTGCCTATTTTAAAAATTGAGTTTTTGGTCTTATTGTTGATTTGTAGAAGTTTGTTATATATTCTGGAAATGAGTCCTTTGTCAAATGCATGCACTATGGGAAGCTATGTTTTTCCCAGTCTATGACTTGCCTATTGAGCTTCTTAATGATTTTATTTGTTTTTCTCTGTTTGTATGTTTTCTTTTTCATTGACTTCTACTCTTATTTTTATTATGTGCTTTCTTCTGCTTACTTGGAGTTTAATTTACTCTGTTTTTTCTAGATTCTGAAATACTTAGATCTAGGAGTTTATGTCATTGGTTTTACACCTATCTTCTTTTCTAATAAAGGAATTTAAAGTGTTAAGTTTCCCTCTAAGGACAGCTTTACCTGTGTCCAGCAAAGTTTGATACACTGTGTTTTTCGTTATCATTCAATTCAAAATATTTCAAAATTCGCCTTGTGATTTTTCTTCTCTGACCTACAGGCTAATTGGAAATGTGTTGTTTATTTCTAAGTGCTTGAGATTTTCTAAATATCTTGTTCTGAATTTTGACTTAATACCATTATGGTCAGAATCTGTTCTAATGTTCCAGCATCTGGTATATCTTGGTAACCACAGAATGTGCTCTTGAAAAAAATGTGTATTTTATAGTTATAAGTGTCCTATAAAATATTAATTAGGTCAAATTGGTTGACAGTGTTTTTCAAATCTTTTATGCCTTTACTTGTTATACCATTTACTAGAAAAGGATGTTAAAATCTTCAGCTATGATTGTGGCTTGTTTCTCCCTTTAGTTTTGAATTTTTTGCCTTGGGTATTTTAAAGCTCTGTTACTAGGTCGTATATGTTCCACATTATTCTGTCTTCTTGATGAATTAATCCTTGTATCTTTATGAAATGTCGGGCTTTCTTATCCTTTTCCCACCCTTTTATTCTAAATCTGTCATTGTCTTTGTATTAAGAGTATCCTTTTTGTAGATAGCCTATAGCTGGGCATTGCTTTTTCACCCAGTCTCAAAAGTCTGCCTCTTAATCAAGGCAGCAACTTATTTTTAACATCCATCCATGCTGCTTTGTGTGCATCTAACCCACTGCATGTTGCCCCTGGTAGGCATCCCCAGAGTGTGCCCACCCATCCTGCCTGCAATGGACCCCTGAGTTGCCTCCAGCTGCTCCCCACCACCAAAAATACTGTTGCTATCAGCATCTTGTACAGGTCCCCTGAGCTGGGGAAGATTCTATGTGGGATGTTACCCAGAGTGAGATCGCTGGCTTACAGAGTTTGCCTATCCTCAATTTGACTACTGATTGCCAGATTTATCAATATGTCTGTATAGTGATGGGAATGATCCAGAAGGGAGGGGAAAAAATGATGAGGAAAGAGTGGGGAGAATTGCTAAAGCCACATGCTTGAGTAGATGAGAGGGGTCAGGACCCACTGCACAGGAGGTTTGCCTTCACCAGGAACAGGGACAGTTCGTCAGCAGAGAAGGTGAGAAAGCCATGTCTGGGCCAGGTGCAGGTGGATGGGTAGGTGTGGTGGAAAGAACTTGGGAAAATCTTCTGCGGCTTCGATCTTCTTAATGAAGTAGGAAGCAACCCGAGGGTAAGGATCGGGAAGGGGATTCTGGAAACTGAAAGAGAAGGAAGATGGGAAATAGTTCTTTTGGAGATTGGGAGCGAGTGTGGACAAAGAAACAGCCTTTATTGCTGGACAGCTCTCCAGGTGCTCTTGCGGTTGGTTTCTCCTGCCAGGGTCGTAGGGGAGGCCCAGGAGTGAAGGCTCACACAGGATCCTGCCTGGCACTGTGCTAGACATCCGGGCACAGGATGAGCAGTGTAGGATGGCTGCCCCTGCGGTGGAGAGGCAGCAGCAAGCTGCAGCCGCATAGATAATCATGGACTCCCCATTCAGCTGGGGCAGGCGGCGTGACGCTGCAGCAGGGCTCACGTGTCTGAGTCAATGGGAAGGTGACACTCTCCAGCTACGTGAGCATGCTGCTTAGCAAGGTGTGGGTACTGAACGCTGCTTTGTCCATAGGTTTATTTTGTATTGTAAAGGTGACGCATTTCGTATCAAAGGAAAATGTAAAAAAAAAAAAAAATCATAAATAAAAAGTAAAGATCACTTGAAATCCCCAGTCTCCCAGAGGTAGCCTTGGTTAACATTTTGGTGTGTTGTTTTTAAAGGAAATGTCTGATCTCTGCCCTACGGGCTTTGGAGGTCTGACTTTCTACCCAAACGTGGATAACACCCCTATCCCAAATGTAGCTGGACAGCATCATGTTAGGCTTTGATGGGCCAAGAGGGGAGCCCTCCCCACTCCTGGGGGAAGTTAAAGAGGTGGTCTAGGAATTCAGTCATGAAGTTCAGGGGTCCCTTGTGCCTGTCTTGCTGTCTTTTTCCCTCCTGTCTCTCCTTGTTCAGTGTTTCTCTAGGACAAGAACAGCTCCCACTCCATCCCACCACGTGGCTGGGCAGGGGGCACTCCTGGGGTGAGGCAGGTGGGGAGGGCCCCCTCAGTGGCAACAGGGAAGGAAGCAGAAGCCATGAGGCATGACCCCGAACGTGCCATTCAGTCACAGCCCCTCCATTTGGGCAGTGCAAGGAGGGTCGCTCCACCCCGTCTCAGCCCGTGCCCTGGCACTGCCCACACCAGAGCAGGCCCACAGGCCTCACCCCTTCGGGTCTGTGTCCCCCTCCAGACAGCAGCGACAGTGAGCTGGAGCTGTCCACGGTGCGCCACCAGCCGGAGGGGCTGGACCAGCTGCAGGCACAGACCAAGTTCACCAAGAAGGAGCTGCAGTCCCTCTACAGGGGCTTCAAGAATGTAAGTGCCCCCCACTTCTCCTGGGAGAGGCCCTGAGACCCTGACCCACTCAGCCCTCCCTGTTCCTGACTCCAGGCAGGAGGGACCCAGGCCCAGGGAGACCTTCTAGAAACTTCTCCATGGCACAGTAAATATCCCAGGGGCCTTGATGGGGCTTACATTTTGTGGGAGAGTTGTCTAGGGGCTGGAGTAGGCCCCAGAATCAGAATTGTGAGGTCCACTGTGCTCCCTTCTCTGTGTCTCTGATGCTGGTACAGAGAAGGACAGCGGCTCGGCACGAGGGAGCAGCCACCCCCTTCCTACCTACCCCTCCTTCCTCTCGCCCACCCTGCCCAGGCTTTCCCCAGCCCAGGCAGCCCCCGAGTGCGGGAGAGAGGCCAGGCCCCATGGAGTCAGAGTCGGGGCATGGATCTGGGGGTGGCCGAGGTAGCTGAGGGGGTGACTTCCTGCTACAGGAGTGTCCCACGGGCCTGGTGGATGAAGACACCTTCAAACTCATCTACTCACAGTTCTTCCCTCAGGGAGGTGAGTCCACGGCCAGGCCCCCGGCTCCTCTGAAGCCCTCGCTGCATCCCTGTGTGGGGGGAGGGGACCCTGCCACCCCCCCGGCCCCCCTTGCGTTCCAGAGGCCTGGTGCTGCCTCTGTCCGGCTGAAAGAGGGGACTCAGCTGGAACCCCCAGGTGGGGCTGCCTGGCTGGGGGCCCAACACACCCCAGCGCCTGCCTTGCTCTCCACAGACGCTACCACCTACGCACACTTCCTCTTCAACGCCTTCGACGCCGACGGGAACGGGGCCATCCGCTTCGAGGTAGGCCCCCCCGACCCCTCCCATGTGCCCTGCCCCTGAGGCCTGTGGGGGGATCTCCCAGCCCCGGTGGCACCCTCTCAGGGCTGTCAAGAGGGTCAGACACAATCCTGGGTGGGAACGGTCCAGCATGTCACCCAGGGAACGAGTGGGCAGCACTTAGGTGGCTCTAGGCCAGTGAGGCCAGGGGCCTTTAACCTTGCTGTCCTGTCACCCTGTTTCTTCCTTCCGAGCAGCTCCCATCCAGCTCTGCCCCGCCAAGGGAGCCGCGAATGCACACGGTGGCGGTGGCGTAGTGACCCAGTGAATTCGCATTTTCACAGGGGCCAAGGTTTAACTCAGAGGTCTGGCCGCAAATGCCAGGATTTCAGGCCCCCAGAATTTTCCCCTTGTTACCCAGAAAACAGGCCAGAAACGTCCAGAAAACATCCCAGCTGGGCACTGTGAGTGAAGCCCGGTGCCCCCCACCGTCGGGAAGGAGAAGCCCGTCCCCAGCCCAGACAGCTTCCCCGCCAGAGGGCGGGGCCTGGGCTCTCTGTGTGGCGGCCTCACAGCTCCTCCCAGGCCTGGCTGCACAGGATTGTTTGCTGGAGGCCCCATCTGTGGAGCCCAGGCCCCTAAAAATAGCTGCAGGCGAAAAGCTGAAACCTCTTCGGAGAGGAAAACCTTGCTGAGAGCCGGCCTGATCGATACCGCCCGCCTCGGCTTCCAGCGCCAAGGGCGGCTGACAGGAAAGCACAGAGCAAGCCCCTGCACCCGCCAGGGTAATAATAGCTTGCCGATAATGCCGCTCGGGTTATTTCTGTGCTGCAAGCCCCACTGGGCACGCTCACACACATCCACACACACCCACCTTGCCCTGTGACCACAGGACTGCCCCTGCCCCGCACCTCACCGCCCGGGCCTTGCTTGTGCAAGCACGTGGTGTTCTCTTCTCTTCATTTTCAGCAATACCTGAAATACTAATACCATTGCACACGGAAAAAATCCAACCAGGGAAAATTCATTGTCCTCCCCAGTGCCCGCCTCTGTGACCAGTTTCCGGTGTCCCTTTTAAGAGGCACCTGAGACTTTGAACAGTAAAGTGTGAGGCGGAATCCCGAGTAATGGGCCCACACGGGACTTGGTGGGATGGATTTTCTTGTTCAGAAATGAGACAGTCGGCCAGGCACGGTGGCTCACGCCTGTAATCCTAGCACTCTGAGAAGTTGAGGAGGGAGGATCACTCAAGGTTAGGAATTCAAGAGGAGCCCGAGCAAGAGACGAGCTTGAGCAAGAGCGAGACCCCGTCTCTACTAAAAACAGAAAAAATTAGCCGGGCATTGTGGCTCAGGCCTATAGTCCCAGCTACTCGGGAGGCTGAGGCAGGAGGATCACTTGAGCCCAGGAGTTTGAGGTTGCAGTGAGCTATGATGACAGCACTACACTCTACCCAGGGCGACAGAGCAAGACTCGGTCTCAAAAAAAAAAAAAAAAGACGTGATGAACAGCCCCTGAGCTTGGTGGGTATTCAGGAAGGCTGCTGTCACCCTCCTCAGCCTCCTCTCACTCACCTAGAGGGAGGCGTCCTGTGGCCCTAATAAGGTAGGAGGTGGCGGGTCTGCGGGAATGGGGTCTGGCAGTGGCTGAGCTGTGGGCGCAGGTGCCGAAGCTCCTCTGCTGGGCACCTTCTCAGAAGGTCTTTCATCACTGGCATCTTCCTGGGCCTTCTGCATGCTTCTCTGCACATGGAACTAATTCCTCTGCTTTCACACTGGTGTGTTTGCCTTGAGGAACTTCTTGATTTCAAAAAGTTCTGCTCTAGGAAGGAGGAGGGAAGGAGGAAGATGCATATCCCCACGGCCCCATCCTTGGAGCACCACAGGTTGGGATCCCAGTGGTCACAAAAGATCCTGCCAGGGGCGGAGGGTGCAGAATCTGACCTGGAGGACACTCAACCCTCCTCACTGCCAGGCCTCAGAACCTTCCAACGTACCCTTAAAATGCAAAGTCAGATCAGTTTACCGATATTTGCAATAACCCCAATCTTTTTTTTAATGTTCTTAGCAACAAGACACATATTAATTACAGTAAACCATGATTATGTTTTCCTGTCCTTTGCCTACAGTTAACGTTTGTCCTGAATTTTCATTTGCCTGGTTTTCTGTGACCTCATCATTCGCGTAAGCCCGGGCCCTTCTCCAGTCGTCGGAACCTCCTGTCTGGTGTCTCCCTGAGGACACCTCCCCAGCCCCCCATGGCTCCATCTTCTGTAGGCCCGGGTGCCCTCAGGAGCTGTGTTCCTCCCTCTCCTGGGCTGGGCCCCCGGCTGCTGGAATCCCTCATCTTCCTCTCTTGCTTTACTCTCTCCGTTCAGGGGCACCTCTTCTAGCAGCGTCCTCTGAAAGAGTGTGTGGGATGTACCTTTGGGTATCTGGAAGTATCTTTGTTCTTACTCTTGCTTGATGCCCTGTCGGGACCAGAACTCCCGTGGGAAGTTGTTCTTCAGAGCGACCGTGGCACCGCTCCCTTGGCTTCCTGCCTCCAGCGTCACTGTGGAACGGGCACAGCCGGCTGCTTCTGACTTTGTGAATGGGACCTGCTTTTCCTTTTTCTGTTTGGCTGTGCTTTTCTCTCTGGAAGCTTGTAGGATCCTCTCTTTCCACCATTTTTCTGAAATTGCACCGTGATCTGTGCCTGCAGGCTAAACTACGGCTGTTTCCATGCGTCGTGCCAGGCCCGTGGTAGACCCTGGAATCTCGGCCTCTCACTCCGGGCAATCTTCTTTCACGGTTTCTTCAACCCGCCTTCCACCATCATCTCAGGGTCCTCCTGGAACTCTTGCGTCCTGGCGCTGGCCCCTGTGGAGCGCACCCCTCGCTGTCCTCTCCTTTCTCCTACTTTCCGGCTCTTTACCTTCTCATTCCACTCCGTGGAAGATTCCATCTGCTCTCCCAACCCTCTAAGTCTGTCATTTTGCTTTCTTATTTTTCATTCCCCAGAGATCCTTCCTGTTTCTAATTCCTCCTTTTTTCTAATGGCATCCTATTCTTATTTTAAGGATACAGGATCTCTAACCTCTTCATCTAATAGTTTTCAGTAAGTTTTTTGTCCTGGAAAAATTTTCGTTTCTTCCAAATAGCTTTTCTCTGTTTCCCTTTGTCTTTCCGCCCCATGGGACAGGCTTCCTCAGGTCCAGAAAATCTACCACTTGAGGGAGACTCGGCCCCTCGCACAGCCCCGGCCCTGTGCAGCCTGGCCATCCTCTGCCATCCTCCACCCACGACTGGGGACGCGCTTTTCTGTTGCCTTCCCCGTGGGGCAGGGAGGGCTCGGCCCTCACACCTGCCGGGAGGTGCGGGAAGGAGGTACTTTCCAGCAATTGCTGTAACAAAAGAGTTGAAGTTTTCACATGGAAACCATTTGGACAGTCCTGTTTTGTCACATTAGTAATAAGTTAGTCACAGGCCAGAGGTGATGGCCACACACAGCATGTCATGACTCAGGAGTTGAGCACCGTTAGTCTAGCTTTTCAAGCCGAAAGTTTTCAAGCACCTCTGACACACAGGCGCTGGGTAAGGTAAAAGGAGACCCCCTTTGTTAAAAGAGCAGGCGCAGGCCTCTGTCAGCAGCAATGCATTAAATGAGGCTAAGCCACCATGTATTTCAGTGTCTTTGTTTGAGATCAGTATTGGCTACCCATGCCACCCCTGCCACGCATGTACACATGCATACCCCCAGACACACGCACACACACACAGGCACACAACTCACACATACATATGCACACACAGACACACGTAGGTACATACACACATGCACACACTCACCTCGTACCGACCTGAATGGACATCCGCCTACCTGTCATGGAGGCTCCACCTGTGGAGGTGTGAATTTCAGTGGAAGCCACACAGCGACCTGGAAATCGAATCTGGACACTGGACTAACACTCCTCCCCTGCCCCTTCCTCCCTAGGACTTTGTGGTTGGGCTCTCCATCCTGCTGCGAGGAACAGTCCACGAGAAGCTCAAATGGGCCTTTAATCTCTACGACATTAACAAGGACGGCTATATCACCAAAGAGGTAGCGGGGTGGCTGGGGGCGGAGGCCCGGCTACCCCTCTTCCCCTCCCTGTCCAGAGACGCGACTCAGCCTGGCCCTGGGGCAGCAGCCCGCAGGCTCTCCTCCCCTGTGCTCTCGGTCCTGGACGCCTGGGTATCGAGCGTGGGCTCATGTGCCCCACACCACACATCTCGGTCCAGCCAGCAGGTGTTCTCTGGCTGTCCTTTCCTATGGAGAGGGCCTGGGGAGACCCGAGTGGAGAAGCCGGGGTCCTGGCCTCAGCCCCCACCAAGTGAGGGAGGCCAATGTGGTCCCTTAAGGCAGGGAGCAGATGGGTGCCCTTGTCACACTGGCCCACAAACAGGTTTTGTTTGGCCCAGGCATTTTTTTGTATTTGAAGTAGTTGTTACAGTTTCACATTTTGAAGACTAGCACATAAAAATCCATCTCCAGCCTCTTTTGAAGATAAGCTTATCTCAGAGAGTCAGAAGCTCTCCTCTCCAGCTCGCTGGGCCCCTTCCCCACTCAACCACTGCCCTGGCGGTGGCCCTCCGCCCCCTCATGCAGCCCCTCCCCCCAGGAAATGCTGGCCATCATGAAGTCCATCTACGACATGATGGGCCGCCACACCTACCCCATCCTGCGGGAGGATGCGCCCATGGAGCACGTGGAGCGGTTCTTCCAGGTGAGCGAGCTTAGCCCCTGCCGTGGGGCAGGGGAACCCTGTGGAGGAAGGGGCTCCTGCTCTTGGGGCAACCTTGGGCGAGCCCCTCACCCTCTCTGAACCTGCCTCCTCCCCACAAGGGGTCAAACCTGCCTCTCCAGCCTGGCAGGTTGTCAGAAGCCC
Source organism: Indri indri (assembly GCA_004363605.1). Lineage (NCBI taxonomy): Eukaryota > Metazoa > Chordata > Mammalia > Primates > Indriidae > Indri > Indri indri. The sequence goes on along the minus strand of RJWJ010024276.1, from coordinate 6,604 downwards.
CTGAGAAATGAATTAAACCACCGCCCTGCTCTGCTGAACCTTGGCTCAGGGCAGGCTGGGGCTGGTGATTTCCAGGAAGCCCACACCGGATCTGGGGCCTCCCGAGAGTGTCCCCAGCTCCTCCAGGGCAACGCTCTGTGAGAGCAGCAGGCTTGGGTTGCCTTTGCCCTGTGGCTGTGGGAGCTTGAGGGGCTGAGGCTCTGCCTCCCACTTGCCAGAGGACCTCTAGACATGTGGCCATCCTGTGACTCAGTTGCTCCATCTGCCCTGCTGTCAGGGAGGTGAGGGGTCAGGTGAGCATGGGGACAGATTCTAGGAAGCGTAAGCCCAGGTAGGCTCAGGGAAGGGGCTGATGGGGGGCACATTGGGGAGATGCTAGAGGGGCCAACCAGGGGCTGGGAGGAGCTAGGGCAGGCACTTTATGTGGCCAGGATCCAAGGTAGGGGCAGAGGGGACGAGTCAGGTGGAAGGAGCCCATCCATCCACTGCCACATCCTCAGGCTGGGGACAGGGGCCGTCTCTGGTGGGGCACAGACTCACCTCGGGTATGGCTTGGGTTACAGAAAATGGACCGGAATCAGGACGGGGTGGTGACCATTGACGAGTTCCTGGAGACCTGTCAGAAGGTAGGTGGCATCGGGAGGCTGGGTGCACAGTCCTCTCAGGCTCTGCGCAGAGGAGGGTGGTTGACACCTCCCACCCCACCCCATACCCAGTGCTGCCCCTGCAGCTGTCCTCGGGCCCGCCCCACCTCCTGGGCACTGCATCCAAGCTCCAGCCTCACTCTTTTGTCTGAGTCCACCCCCTCCCTGCACCCACCCACTCCTGCCAGCCCGCCGTGCCCCACCCCACAGACCCTGCCTCGAGTCAGAGAGGGGCAGACATGGGGCCAGAGGGAGGGTGATTAGCCTCTGTGGCCCTTGGGGAAGGGGTCACTCTGGGGAAAGGCACCCAGAGCCTCCCCAGCATTGCTGCTGGTCTTCTCTGTGGAGCACCCTTGGGGGACGGGACGCAGGGCCTCCATGGGCCTTACCTCTGCCTCACTCCCAGGCAGCCTCAGTACCCCTGGCCTCCACTGGGTGTCCAGCCAGGGAGGCCTTTGTCCATCAGGGAGTCACCAGATGGGCTTGCAGTCAGGCCATGGGGTGAAGACGGGCTGTGCCTTACCAGCTGGGGGCCTTGGACCAGCTGCCCAACTTCTCTGCTCCCCCATCTACCCAGTGACACAGACAGAGCTGTCACTGCAGGGTCCAAATCCCTGACAGGAATCTGCTCAAGGGGGGTGGATTTGGAGACCATCCCCCACCCCTGCCCCCCAGCACCTGACAGGCCTCTCCTCCTTCTCTCTCCATGCAGGATGAGAACATCATGAGCTCCATGCAGCTGTTCGAGAATGTCATCTAGGACATGGGCAGGGGGCTGGGGGCCGCTGCCACCTTCACCCCCAAGGAACCTCAATCCTGCCAGGAGTGGCCTCCATGAGAAACTTTTTTAATATTTGAAAGTGAACAGTTTGCTCCAGACACACACACACACACACACACACACACACACACACACACACACCCATTCCTCTGGTCTGACAGAGGGGAACAGAGGTTCGGGAGGGGCTGAGTCTGGCTAGGAGCCGAGTCCACGTGACCAGAGCTGCACAGCCCCAGCCAGCCCTCCCCAGGCCAGAGGGGCGAGGCTGCCTCTGGGTGGGCAGCTAAAAGAACAGGCCTGCAGGCCACTGGCCACTAGATGTCACCAGGAGGGGCTCAAGTGTCCCTGCAGGGGAGGGTCCAGCCTCCAAAGCAAAGTTGCCTCCGGTAGGCCCACCTCACTCCTCCTCGTCCACCCTACTTTCCCCACAGTGGGGTGGCTCTGGGACTTTCTGGCCTGTCTCCCCAGCCACTTCCTGCCCACTGACCTACGCTTCCAGAAATCCCCTCACCACAGGACCCTGGACGGGCCAGCTGGGGTCAGGGGAGTTCTGACTAGGAAAGGGATGTGATGGAGGCCAAGCCCGCTGCTTTCTGGAGATGCTTCCCTGGGGCCCCAGGACCCCTGCCCACCTGACCTGGGAGAGCTGGGGCCTGTACCAGGCCATTCACTATGGGCAAGCTTGGGCGGTGAGGGGCCACTGAGCTCCATTCTCCCTCTGTCCAGGAAGGGAGGGCCTTTCAAGGTCAGGGTTTGGGTTTCTTGATGGAGAATCTCAGGTGACTACTTGCTAACTTCACAGAGGCGAGGAGGGGTGGAGAAGCCTTTCCTTGCCCCAATCCTGGCTCAGTAGGAATGGTGGGTGGGGCTGTCCACACTCTAGCACCAGACTGTTCTCCCCAAGGTCCTCCTAGGTCCTGGGAGGTCACATGGCTCAGGGACTGGCAGCCAGGGAGCCCCGGGGCAATGCTCTGAGGGGCCTGGGAAGGGGCTCCTCCCTCCTCCTTCCCCTCCCGCTCCTGTCTCGCTTGGCTGGGCCCCTCTCCTGAAGCAGTGTGATCATCCCTCTGCCCGGGCTCACCCCGACCCTGGAAAAAAGCACAAGCATCCCCAGCAGCTCAGGCTACAGCCCAAAGGGAGCCAAGGACACTCCACTTTGCAGAGGCAACGCCCTCCTGGTGGGCTGATGTCTGGGTCCCAGCAGCCTGGATATAGGTGGCCCTGGGGAAGAATCCTGGGGGTTCCATTCTGTGCCTCAGAGCAGTGGGGACTTGAAGGCCAGCCCAGCACAGCCCAACCTACCAACATTCAAAAGCACAAACCGCAGGGACTCTGCTTGGCTGGGCTCAGCTCTGGGAAAGGAGGCCAACGCCAGCCCAAAGCCGGAACCAACGGTGAGGGCTGAAGGAGGGGTCTGTGGCTGGGCTGCAGGCCAACAGAAACTTCTAGGAGAGAGATGCTGCTCCCACCTGCCCAGGCCTCGCAGAGAAGGAACCCAGTCCCCGGCAGCATGGGCCCTCCCAGGAACATTCCCACATGATACATTCCATCAGTGGCCGCCCCAACTCTGCTCAGGCCTGGCCCCAGGAGTCCCTGGGCACCCCAAGGAGGCTAGCCCCCCAGGTGAGCTGAGCCATTGGAGGAAAGGTGGGATGGCAGAGGCCGCGGGGGCCCCTTGGCACCCACAAGCAGGTGGGCCTCCCCCTTGGAGCTGCTCTGACAGCCATCTCTCCTCCTCCAGGAGGGAATCAGCTTTCCCTGGCTCAGGGATCTTCTCCCCATCCCCTCACCCCCAGCCCAGCCCCCCCAGCTGGTGCCACTCTGCTTGTAAGGGGCCAAGGCCTCAGGGTCAGACTGGCTGTACATCCAACCAGGAGGGGTCTGCCTCCCATGCTGGGACGAGGACTGGCCGCATGTCTGCATGGCAGAAGCGTCTCCCCTGGCCATGGCCTGGGAGGGTGGTTCCTGTTCTCAGTGCCCACCAATATTCAGTCCTGTATATTTTAATAAAATAAACTTGACAAAGGAGAGGGACTCCTGTTGGCTTTATCCCGACTCTGAACTTCCAGCCTTTCCCATCCCCACTGCTATTAGCCATGGCTCCTGCCCAGTGCTATGCTGGTAAATGCTTGACAGCTGGCTCTGGTTGGGGAGGGACTGCCCTTGAAATTCTGAGGTTCCCAATGTGACCTCACTGAGGCTGAGCCGGGAAGAAATGCACACAGTGGCCCTCAGGAGCCTTTATGAGAAGCTCCAGCCTTGGAGCCTATATGTAAAGCCAGTGGGGCAGGGTGACTTCTTGAGGTACCATGTGTACTTCATCCCCAGATAATTTTTCCTTCCAAGTTCCAGGTCATTCTGGGTGTCCCCTTGGCCTGAAGGTGAGGGTCACAGGACACAAGGAAGCAGAATTTGCCTGAACTTATCTTCCTTTCCCAGTGTTTACTTTCAAAAGTATAAACTTCTTGAGGATTATGCCAGGGGAGGGGCAAATAATGACAGCCTGCGGGGAAGGGAAGAGGAGAGTTCCCTTCCCTCACCAATTCACAGAGTTAAGAAATTCAAACAAGTTCTAAGCAGGCAAGATAAAGAAAACTCTCCCCTAGACATATTACAGTGAAATTGCAGAACACCAAAGATAACACCAAAGACAGATCGCACAGGCAGCCGGGGAGAAAAGGGCAGCAACAGATGGACAGCTGACATCTCATCAGTTACGCTGATGCTAAAAGACAGTGGAATGACATCTTCAATTTGGTGAAAGAAAGTAACTGCCAACCTAGAATTTTATACCAAGCAAAGTAAAAATATTTTCAGACACAAATAACCTTAGAGAGTTTGCTACCAATAGATACTCACTAAAGAAAATTCCAAAGGGTGTACTTCAGTGGGAGCAAGGCAATCTCCCGGCTAAGAGGTCTGAGATGCATGAAGAGTGAAGAGTATAGACAGCAGGACTACAAAGTAAGTCTAAATAAACACTGATGCATAGAATCCCTTGTGGGATTAAAAAATTTAGAAACAAAAATCCAAGATAAAATACATGGCAACAGTATTTAAGTTGGGGGTATGTGCATTATTTGGAAGGAGGAAAAAGAAACTGATAAACTTTAGCCTTTTTTAAGGTAAAATTTTAAAGAAATGCGATGTTGCTTGCAAAAGCAGTAAAAAAGAAAAATCAGTATAATTTCCAATAAAGCCACTGCAGTATCTCTAGCCTGACTTATCACTCCCTCATCAAGAGATGGAGTCTCGTCCCCCTACCCCTGAAACTCAGTAGGACTTCGTGTAACCATCTGGGTGAGTAGAATGTGGCAGAAATGATGCTGCTTGGCTTCTGAGGCGAGGTCATCAAAGGCAGTGTGGCTTCTGCCGGGTTCTCTCTTAGGACGTTTGCCTTTGGGAACCCAACCACCATATTGTGAGGAAGCCCAGGCCACATGAAGAGACCGCATGTAAGTGTTCCTGCCAACAGTCCCAACTGATGTCCCAGCTTATGGCCAGCAGCATCAACTATCAAGCATGTGATCACTCTTCAGGTGATTCCAGTGCCCTGGCTTTGAGCCCTTCTAGCTGATGTTGAGTGCACAGAGACAAGCAGGCCCCGCTGAGCCATGCCCCAACTGCAGAATGATCAGCAAGTAAAGTGTCACATGAAGCCACTCCGTTTTGGTGTGGTTTTGATACAGAAGTAGATACTGGAGCAACAAATTAAATGAAAAAAACTTATGATCATCTCATTAGATACAGAGAAAGAACTAAAAATATTAAATACCCATTTATGGTAAAAATTCGGAATAGAAGAGAACTTCCTTAAGCTGATGATAGGTCTCCACAGCAAACATAAGACACAAGTGTGAAATGCTGGAAGCTTCTCCTTCAAAGTCAGGCAGTAGTCAGCAGGCATCAGAACCATGCCTGCAGGTGTAGGCTACCTTGACCAAACCTGAATGACAGAACTCTAACAGCTCTGGCCGACTCCCAAACCTGAGCTCTTTCTGCATGAGGTGGGCTGGTGTTGGGGGTCTCAGAAATGAGAAATGGCAAGAATAGAACAGACTATCTTATGCCTCCTTTAAACATTATAAGTAGAGCACAGAAGAGGGAGGATTCACTTCAGCCTGGGGAAGTAGGGGCTTGAAAAACAGTGGGCAGGGGGTTGTTTCTGGCTGAAAACTCAGCTTGAGCAGATGCCCAGGGGCAGGAAGGTGACAGGTATGCTTGACATCTTGCAAGTGGTCCTACTGGACAGAAGAGAGATGAATGGGATCTAGAATGAGGACTGTGAGGTGATCCTAGAGGACCCTGAATCGGCCTCAAGCATCCAGGACAGCTAGAGCTCCCCACATGCTCTTGTGACATAGTCACAAGGCTCAGAAGCCAGTCTGCGGGAACTCGGACCCCAGCTCACCATTCACCAGCTGTACGACCTTGGACAATTTACACAATCTCTCTGTGCCTCAGTTTGCTCATCTGTAAAACAGGCACAAGGAGAGAGTCTGCATTACAGAACCAGGCTGAAATGAGCTCAGAATGTTCAGGTACCAAATCTAGTTCCAACAACAGGCTTGGGCCATCTTTTTGGCCTGGTGTAGGGGAGCAGACCGTTCCCTGCCCTGAGCACTGCTTCTGTGAAATGTGGCTGCTCTCTGTCTCCGCTTCTCTGTCACATGCAGTGTCTTCCTGCTACCAGTGCTCCTCTTTCTCTGGAGGGCACGCTCCCATTGCCCCTAGAGGATCCAAGTGGTGTGAAGACTGCCCTTTCTGCTGGGTGTGGCTTTTCCCCTGCCAAGTCTCTTGCCAGCCTGTGGATTGGCTGCCCTTGGGACAGGTGTCAGGGCTGGTCCAATCAGCTCTGGGTGCCAGGGTTATATCACTCCCACACAGTAGTCTGGGCAAGAAGGGGCCAAGGGCTGCACAGGGTGGTGGGTGGGGTGGGGTTGAGTGAGTCCTCCTTCTCCCTTCCACACTGCCCTGAGGGTACAGAAGAGCCGTGTCCCCAAGTACACATCCCCAACAACTGCTTGACACATGCCATGCCTCTAAGCCCTTGTGACATCTAGTGCATAGGGCCCATGCTTCCATTCTAGAACATTCTGTGTCATCTTGAGCATGGCAGTTTACCTTGCTGAGCCTCAGTTTCCTTTACCTGTAAAATAAGTAAAAAAAAAAAAAAAAA
>RJWJ010024275.1:0-24996 GCA_004363605.1 Indri indri | reverse complement strand
TCTCATTACTCAGAAACTTCGAGGAAACATGTTATTAAGCAGCTGTGAAATGTGCTGCTGCTTTCATTGGGAGCAGAAAAGAAAAGCAGTTAAAGCTCTCTTCCCTACCATTTGGCTCATGGATGTTGGTAAGAGATTGGTCAGTTTCCTCCATTGCTCTTTCTAACTCTTAATAAATTTACTTTTTAAAAAAAATTTCAAAAGTCAATATTTTCTTTTAAATTTTGCACTTTGAGTATACAGTGAGCAATTTCCTTGTTGTTCCATTATGGCTCTATTCTCGATCACTAATATGTGAATGACTTCATTTCATAGCTTAGTAAGTTATTCATGACATTTTAAACAAACCCTCTGTAGGCCAGGTGGGACTATTTTTCTTTTTCTAGCATGTTTGCTTTTTGGCAGTGTTAAAATCGTATTTATTCATAGTTGATCAGAGACAGATAATGTTTTACTGCTATCTAATCTCCCTAAAGCCATAGTAAAACTTATATACTTATATTTCCAAGTAAATTCTTCAATCAGTTCTTTATTGTTTCAAGCAACGTAATTTGAGGGGTGGCGAATTGAGACAGGAAGTAATATCTAAAATGTCTAAATAATAGTCTCACTGTTTCATCGCATAATATCGGAAGAATCCTGCCTCTGCATTCTGTTACGTCGATGGCTTAATCAAGAGGAGAATAATTTTTAATGGAACTAATGTTGAAGGCTTTAAATAATTTTCAAACTTCAAGGGCACAGTGGGTAGGAATACATTTAGGTTTTGAGTAAAATCTAAAAAGGTTTGTAAAACAGCTTTTTATATACAATGTGTTTTTGGACAGGGTAAACATTTGCTCTGATAGTATTGTTGTCTGTATTTAAACTGATATGAATTTTCATAGTGATTCTGGAAAAATAGGTGTGGAATTAATATCACTAAAGAGATGATGATAATGCTCAAAATTGTAATAACCAATCACTCACAAACCTTTCCTGTTGAGCCTCAATTGTGTTGACAGCATCACTATATCCTCATCCCCTGGTCTCCATAACATCCTTTCCCTCTTCCCTAATCCCCAAGCCCACTCTGTCATCTAGTTCAACTTTACCTTGGCTCTGGTGTGTTGAATCCCTTGCCCATCATGCTAGTGTTGCATTCCGTATCACTTTGCCAATTCTAGCATTCTCCTTCACCTCTATGCCTTTCTGGGTTCTCTTCTCTTTATCGACCACCCTGTAACCTACTCTGTTGAAGGTCTCCCTCATGCTCAAACCATCATCAGGCCACTCCCATGGACAGCAATTGTGACCGGGGCCATGCAGTCATCTCTAATCAATTTAACTGGACAAACATTGGTTAGCCGAGTGTCTGTCACCTGCCAGTCACTATGCTGGGATTTGGGAAGTATGCTGATGAATTGGACTTAATCCTTGCCTGTGGGAAGCTTTTTAGTCCACAAAAAGAGAATGAGAAGGAGGAGACACCATGTTAGAATAGAACATAATGAGGACTGAAAGAGAAGGAAGAATAAAAAGAGCTGTGGCATGTCAGGGAGGTGCCAACCAACTCAGCCGGGTGCAGCGGTTTCATGTTTTCACTGAATGAGTAACAGCAGGGATGGATCTGGGAGATGAATAACTCAATACCCACCTTTCTGTGCCTGCCATTCAAGTTTTTCCAAGAGCTGGCCCCATCTTCCTTTTGTTGCCATTCTCTACTAATAATGACTATGTGACTATTTTAAATAATACTTTTAATAATTATAAACACTATAGGACTGTAAAAGAATATGTGAGTATTTTTAAAGTTACTGTTCATTGAACAATTACTAGGCCAAACTTGTTGCATGCATTATCTTCTTTAATCCTAACAAGTCCATTTTAAAGATGAGCAAAGAGAGGCATAGAAGAGTCAATCACTTACCAAGACCACTCAGCTAATAACCGGCAGAGTTAAGCCCAAGTGCAGGTCTCTGAGACTCTTAAGTCTCTGTTTCTATCAGCATCTCTGCTGTACTTCACTCCTGCCCTGTGTCTCAGGCAAACTATTGTGACCGAGGCACCGCTAAGCTTAAATGGCCACATGGTCTTGAAGACAGAAGATGAGTGACGACTGAACTCTGATCTTTTTCTTTGTCCACCCCCCACCCCCGCCCCAAAAAATTCCTTTTTAAGCAGGCCTGGTGAATTATGCCTACAAATGATAAAAACTCTGTAAACAGTTTTTTATGATGTTGTTTACTTCCCAACCTGATTCTGGTATAGCATCACATGAAAGATAGAAGACTCTTAAACATTCCTTCATTTCTTTCAGCCAATTGTCAACTACAGAGTCCATAAATCCACCTACGACTTACAAGCCCCAGCTCCGAGATGTCCTGTCCTTTTTGGGCCAAACCAATGTATGCCCTCCATGTATTGATTTATTATTCTACCTGTAATCCCTGTCTCCCTGAAAACACATAAAAATCAAACTTTAACCCAACCACAGACAGTCCACTTGCTTAAGGCTTCTTGGGCATGGCTTCAGGCCATGGTCCTTAAATTTGGCTCAGAATAAACCTCCTTAAATTATTTTACAGTGTTTGTCTTCTTTTCCATTGACATGAGCTTGCAGATCTTGTGTTTTGTTGCACAACTTACTATGACTATCTCTAAGCAATTTACTCAGGCTTTTTGAATCTCGAATTCTGCATTTGTGAAATAATAGGAATAATAATGCCTGCCTCTCAGGGTCATTCTAAAGATCAGACCTACAGAAGAGCACCTTATAATTGTGAAATATTCAATTGTTATTACTGTTATTACTAGTACTACCATTAATGTTACTATGATGGTAGACATGACAATGAGTCATCAGAAAAAATTAGAACTGTTACTTAAAAATAATTAAGGATTTTAAACTTCTAGAAATCATTATTTGATTGATTCATTCCAGAGTAGCAGCTATTCAGGGAAAACTGTGCTTCGCCTGGAAACCTTTGGCCTATGCTTTTGTACAAGTATTCTCCTCTTCTTCAGAAACAATGGAATTGTGGGTGTTACTTGTATTCTTAGCTGGAAAATAAAAGCCTGTATAGGAATAAATGGCCCAGGATAAAGGCCATTTACATCTGTTTAATGTAATCCTAAATTCATACTGAAAGTCAAAGGACATACCAAGAGCTGATATTCTGATCAATCAGGCTATTGACACTTATGAAAAAGTAACTGGGTGTTAATGCGATTAGATTGAAATGTACTGCAAAATGTTTCTACAGTCACAAAGCTACAGAATCATGCTACCTTAGAAGAAACAAATTACTACTGTCCTTTATAGCAACCTAATCATTTCACTCTACAGCAAAGAAAGGGTGGTCCCTCTGACTGTTAGGAGTTTATGTAGGTGATGAATTTAATTTTTGGTTGTGATAGGTCTTGATGGAATCTCATAGGGTGCCTAGAAACTTATTTTTTCCAGAGATTATCTGGTTCTGAGGCAATAAGAAATATCCAAATAAGTGTATTTTTAAGTAGAACAAAGTTGGATGTGTAAATTATGCGCCAAAGTAAATGGGCACAGATACAGATTTACAACATAGAGGAAAATCAAAGCTGCATTTGTTTTAAGGCTTAAAAGTGGGGCACTTCATAACTTAGAATTGGGTTGGTTTAATTTCTTCTGGTGGCTATGGAGTCCTTGGTAAGCGATGTTTCGGTAACTACCCAAAGTCATTTCATCCAACTTTCCAGGGCAATTGACTTATGATAAGACAGAAAGAGAGCCTTTCTTTTTATTTCTCTAGACTTAATTGATTAGGTATGTTAATTACTCTGCTTAAATTTTTCTTCTGATGCCGTGTGTTTGGTTAAGGTGGATCGTTGGGGCAATTGATAAAAAAAAAAAAAAATAGCTTTCCACTAAACCAGGATAATGAATATTGACGTTCTTTGCTTTTACAGCCAATGGAAATCACCTTTCCAAGTCCCCATTCCCATGGGCTTGCCTAATAAATAACTTCCTCCACCATCTGCATTAGGGGGTTGGACTCTCAGGAAGTACAAAATGAATAAAATTTAAAAGCTGATTTTAGAATAACATCAGCATCTATTTGAATCTGCAGGACTGAGAGTGACGGCTGAGCCTGTGGCTGAGAGTTGGGAGATAAACGCAGGACCTGGCTCCGGAGTCATTACCTCCAAATCTCTTCCCCCTGCTGGGCCGGCTCCATTAGAGTCAAGGAACATTACCACATTAAATGTGGCCGGAGTTCCGATAAAGATTCTAATTGAAAGGCAAACTTTTTCAGCACCTTTTCACTTTCTACCATCCCCTCAACCTTTATCTTAGTTTAGCAGAGGGGGAAAAAAACCTAACGAGATGGTAGCATGAAAAGAAAGCTGCTAATCTTTTTTTTTTTTTTTTCTACGCCTCTTATGTAAACATAGTCTTTTTCTAATATACAACTCTAAAAACTGAAAAACAAAAAAAAAAAAAAAATCCTTTAAAACACTTACAAAAATAAAATGACACTCTTCCAAAGAATATTATAAGTTTCAATCTCCAGGCTTTGAAGCTCTCTTAAGGGGGCATTTTTCTATGAAGGTCTTTAAATAACACCTCTCTGAAACTTATTAGCTGTCTCTCTTTGACAGTTCTAGCTTACCAATCCATGATTACCTGTCATACCTTGTTTTTAGTATTAACGTGTAAAATGATAGCCCTTTTTTCTTTCTTATGGCTCTCATCTCAAAGAATTCCTCTTTATGGTGAGGTTGTGCATATCTTTACAATCTTCTACAAAATTATGGAATTTAAGAGCCAAGGTGGATCTTAGATCACCTTTCATATCTCCCGAGTGAGGAAGCTGAGTTCTGAGCTTACAGTGATTCACCTAAACTTACTCTTAGTGTATAAGTGATTGTGCCAAGTTTAGAAGTCAGGTTATTTGACCGCCATCCCTTTTTGGCGACCACAGAGTCGACAGGCTATTTTTCTAAATTCAGAAAATTCAGAAAGAAATCCCTTGACAGCTTACTATAGCTCTAGTTCATAAATGTCTGCTTTTCTTCAATAATTTTGAACACCTCGTTTGAACAGATGAGAGTATCCCTTTGTGAAATTCCCAGGCATAGTAGGCCTTTTGCATTCTTCTAGACCTCTTGCCTTCCTACTGTATTTACGATGGTTAACTTTTTTTCAATAGGAAGTATAGCCATTTTGTCCATTTTTTTTTCCTCCTTTTGACCTGGGAAGAGGACTTGGTACTTGAAAGAGTCTTCTAATACTCTTGTCAAGGTGACCTCCCTGCAACACCAGACACCCTTGGGGAGTCAGGATTGCAAACTCATTACAGACTCTACCAGCTATTTGCGGCCATCAGAATAGATTTTCTTAAGTTACGAGGGTGAAATTACTGCGTAAGAGCACAGGATCATGGGACTTCAAAGGAGACACTTTTGTCTAACTCCTTCCTTTTGCAGATGAAGAATCAATGGTTGTATTTGTCAGGGCTTTCCACTGGTTGAAATTGACAGAAAGCTAAATCAGACTCGTAAAAAATATAAAAAGGGAATTTAGGAAATTTATTGGCTCATGTAAATCCAGGTGATAGATTAACAGATTCAGGGGCTCAAATAATGCCATTGGTCACCCCTCCTTTCCTCTACTCTTCTCTTTCCCTCTTTCCCTCCCCTTTTTTCATTTCCATTCTCCCACCACCACCTCTCTCTCTTTCTGTCTCTCTCTGTCTCTCTCTCTGTCTCTCTCCATATTATCAATCATCTTAAGGCCAGCTTTATTCTCTGTTGGCCACATTTAAATTGGAATAACTCTGCTCATACTGACACAACCTAGCCTTGTGCCCTTAGAAACAGGGCATGCATATTTGGCACACCTGGGTCTCCTGCCTTCTGAAGCTAGAGGAAGAGCTAGGCTAGCGGCCCCACCTAAGACTCAAGGAGTGCAAGGAGAGGGGGAAAGAGGTGTTTTCCCCAAAGAAACGTTAAGTTGCAGCTCTTATCAGACCTAGGGGATGAATGCTTGGAAAACATTAATAATAATGATGATATAATAACAATATCAATATAGAACAATTATTGAAGTCTTACCATATGCCAGACAGTTTTCCAAGTGTTTAATGACTCATTTAATTTTCAAAACATCAATATAAGGTAGGTATAAATACTACTTTCATTTTATAGATGAAGGGAGAGAGTCACAGAGAGATTAGTTCTCTATGCTCATGATTTCAAAGTCAAGTATATCTTAAAGCCCAATAATTTTTCAACCAGCATGCATTCAACCAATATTTGTTCAACACTGACTATGACCTGGGTTCTTTTCCAGACATTGGGGAGCAAGAAATTACTACCTGTATCTTCACAGCACCTGCAGTCTAGGGATGGGAGACAAAGACATCCTATATCTAAATACATATATTCTCATGTCTAAATAGTGACTATATAGTGCTTAATAAATACTATAAAGTATTTATAGAGTGTGAATTATTGTGACATGGAATTCACTAACTTATTCTTTTTTGGTTATTTAAATATAAAGAGATCTCAGTGAAGTGTATGAAAATGGCTTTGTCACAAGGAAAGTTAGTCCCAAATGCCAGTCATTGTTCAGCAAAGAAGGCACAGTTCTGAACATTAGACCTCTTTTCTTCCAGTTGAATTGGATTTTGCTAAGGCTGGGAGTGGGGGCGGGAGGTGAGGTGGAAATTCTTAAAGAGTGTCTATCTGGAATAGACAAATAACAAATAATTCTAATTTTAATGGAAAAAAATTTGGACTAGTTCATATTTTTATTCTAATTATAAAAAAAACTTAAAACGCTAACAAAAAGTATTGAGATTTGCTCATCATAAGCTACAAATGACAATTCTTTGTTTCAAACTGGCAAAGACATATGGACGACATTTTCTTTAATTGTAAACTAGAACATTCCCAGCATGAAATTTGAGATTTAACTCCTGCTCCAAAGACTTCATTTAAATCCTTAATATTAGCCATTTTTCAATTAAAGTATTTGAACCCTTTGGTTAATTTACAAGATTCATAACCCTGCAAGCTTCCATTTTTGCACCCATTGGCTATTTCGTCCTTTTTAACTATTCCAAAAAAGTTAATGTGTATTAGCAGCCAATTTCCAAGAGGGTAATTAGTAGATAACTCAAAAATGTGCTTTGATTCTAATAAAAACCCCACAGAGTCCTAGTTAAAAGATACCCAGAGATCAGTAAAGTATTAGACACCAAGACCATCCCTAATGAATATCTGAAAATCAAACTCCATTTTGAAAGATTTGAAAGATCTTCCAGAGGATGGAAAATCCAGCTGATCCATTTTGTGAGTCTTTATCAATGTGTCTGAATGATGTGTCTAGTAGTGCATAGCTTACCTCAAGTACACACATTTTTAAAATTTTTATTTTCTTTTGCAGAAAAGAAAGCCATTAAATATGACTCGGAGACTAGAGGAGAATACTTCAAACTTCGGGGAAAAACTGACTTTGGAGGCTGTTGAAGTCTACTGCGTGTGAGTAATTATATTGGGGAGTTTACATAGCACACGCAAGTTATGTTTTAACTAGAAATGACAGTGAATAAATTAGTGGACTTTGGGTCTGCTACATTGTAGTCATGCCTTCCCTAACTTGTCATTTTTCATAAATGATTGTAGTCTGGGTGTGGGCGTGTATGTGTTTCTCAATTTATTCTTCCTAATGTATGGCTAGAGATACAGGATAACCTGAAATAATTCCAGGAAGGTAGCAGTCACTATTCATTTGGCTCCATCTGCCACATTAATTCTGAGCAGATACTAACCCTCTGAATAGACAGCAGGTGTCAGATAGAAGCGAATGTTTTGTGTGTTTGTTTTGCTTTTCTCTTCCTCATGATATTTCCAGGGTTACGAGTCTAAAGATAATGCACAATGGAATTACAGAAACGTGTTCCTATAAGAGAAATTTAGAGCATATTTTTAAGGGATTCAGATTCACTCACCTCTAGGATCCAACGATGTAACTTTTGCATTCTGGAACATTGGGAGTGGGGACAGAGAAGTTCTGCAAGTTCTTAAGTATTTTTCTTCGTTTTCTTTTCTCTCGATGCATGAGAAGGAATAATACACAAGCTCTCTAGCCCTTTTTCTTCCTCATTTGAGTTTTGATTCCACTGTGCAACAAGGATATAATAAAAATTAAAAATTCAACATTAAAATCCTAAATTATGAGTGCACGTCTAGAATTATAGTGAATGTACAAATATATGGGGTCACTGTTCTCTGAGAGGCAGTCTGTGCTTTTGAAATTGAGTATAGCTCTATGTGTCTATCTAGGGCAGGAATAAGACCATGTTCTTCTCTGTACTCTAAGTGCCTAGAGCAGGACCTAGCACATTAAACAATATAACATGAATAGATGGTACTTACTCTGTGCCATGCATTGTTTAAAGCTTTTTTTTTTTTTAAGAGATGGGTTATCACTCTGTCGCCCAGGCTGCAGTGTAGTGGCACGTTCATAGCCCACTGCAGCCTTGAACTCCTGGGCACAAGCAATCCTCCCAGCTCAGCCTCCCAAGTAGCTGAAATTATAGGTAGGAACCACTGAACCTGGTTGTGTTAAAGCTTTTAAATACAGGACTTCATTCACTCATAGTGGCGGTTGCGACATGATAGCAGATGACCTGCCCACAGCTGCTCACCTCAGTTCATTGGCAGCTGACTCTCAATCCCTGGCACCTGCAAATGCTTTTGTGTAAGCCTGGTTTCTCCGGCACTTGGAGAGCTTGCTGGCCAGAAGCAGGCACAATCAGGAACTGCAGTGGCGTTCAGGTCCCTGGGAGCAACCCCTCAACTACTGGGAGGGATGAAGATGGCGGATAAATGGCACAGCTTCTCTAACCCCTGGTGGATTATTCTAAAACTCTCCATAATTTCTCAGCAGGTCTCTGGGAAGTTTAAACCCAGGTGCTCACAGCTGGAAATTGCACGTTGCCTGATGCTTCATGGATTTTTTTTTCCTTTTCCTGATTTGCTTTCCTCACTTTCTTTACTCTCTTATTATGCTTTTTAGGATTACCTCCCAAGTATTCCACCTGTGCTCACATCCTTCTTATCTCAGGATCTACTTCTAGAGATACTGAAAGTTAGGCACTCTTGCTTATATAATTTCTGTAGCATGAATGAACAAACAAATGAATGAATTTCAGGGGTACCTAACTTCCAGGCCAACCAGAAACTGTTCAATTTTTCATAGATTCTCCCATTAAGTTAATGTACTTGGGCAGTAATACAGCTGCAGTTGTTAATGAAGCAGTGGGGAGTTGCATTTAAGTAGAGACACAGGAAAGAATAAATTAACTGAATGCAAAACAATCATTGGAAGGGTCTGGGTTAGTTTAACATAATTTGAGTATGATTGAACTCCTGGCACGCACCAGCTAGAGACACCTTGCAGCCACATTTTTCCATACATTGATATTAGCAAGAATTGAGACAGTCGCTCAAGACAAAGTAAGATTTTCATATGAAGTGACAGATAATTGAGAGAAAACAAGACACAATAATTGAGAAGACTATTTTTTTATTTCTTTGGATTATATTTTAAAATGACTCATGAATTGCATATATTAATGAATAACATTCTTTACCACTTATTTTGTGGTTTTGGCCAAATGAGTTCATTATTGATTTTACACACTACACAGACACACACATACACATGTTTTGTTATTGTTGTGAAAGTAACCATAACCTCATTTATTTTATTCTGTTCCTGGAACTAAATTGATGATTCCAGCAGTTATTTTGATTCTATTATTAATAGTATATGAAAACACCAATAACAGCCACCACCAATAATGTAGGTTAACTGATAATGGTCATTTATTGAGGATCTCTTATGTGTCAGGTATTATTCCAGTTCTTTACATACATTGACTAATTTAATCACCATACTAACACAATGAGGAAAGATGAATTATCCTAATTTTACCTACCAGGAAAGTGAAGCTCAGAAAGAGATAGGATAATGTTTCCACGTTCATACTGGAATTGGAATTCAAATTAATCTGCCCCTTCTGCTAAGTGTTAGGGCTTCCAATACTGTGAGGAGAACCCAGAAAGCGTTAAAGATTTCACCGGAGGGCACCAAATGCTCATTAGCCTTAAGCACAGGTAAAAATTCCGAGACAGCCGGGCAGCTGAGGATTGGCAGAAGCAGGAGGAGGGTGGTGTTACTAACCTGATTAAAACTGTGATGTTTGTTCATTTCTCTCACAATAAAATCAGGTTCCTTAAGTTGGTTCGTGATCCTGCTGACCTCTGACCTTTGCTCACTTCTCTGAGATGACCCCCTGCCATCGTCATGGCAGCCAAAGTGAATTTCTTTCAATTTACCAGATGGTGCTTTTCATCTCTGGTCCTTCTTTGGCTGAAAACTTCTTCCCTGTCCCATTCTTCTTTGCCTGGCTAACTCCTGTGTTTTATTCGGGTCTCCAAATAGATTTCATTTTCTCTAGACAAGTCCTCTATCTCAAATTCTCCCTCCCTGCTCCTCTGCTGGGTTTAAATTATTAATCTACCTGACTTCAAATTATGTTAATACTACAAGGCTATAGTAACCAAAACAGCATGGTACTAGATGGGGGTGGGGTGGAGTTGGAAGTTCCAAGCTGCTAATCACGGTTTGGTCTTTCTGGTAATCAGTCCCCATCCGAGAGCCCACCAAGAGTTGCCTCATTATAACAAAAGATGTGCCTATCGCCTAGAAAATTCCAAGGGATTTAGCAACTTTTTGTCAGATGCTTCTATTACTCAGAAAACCACAAGAGTTTTAGAAGCTCATGTCAGGAATTGGGGTCAGAGACCCATATACATATTTCTTACTGTTTCAGAGACCCTAGTCTCTGGCCACAAATCCCGTACAGCAAATGATCACACCAGTCCGAGCATTTACATTTAGTGTAGCATTTATAGGACAGATGTATCAATAGTACCAACCCCCAAATGCCTAACATTTAAAGAAGCCAGTATGAAGTAGGAATAAATTTAAAGAAACGACTAATTTGACCATAAAGACATTTTATGTTCTTGTTCTTATTTGATTATTCTTTTTCCTCCTTGGTCTACTGCTATTTTTACCTTATAATAAGCTTATGCAGAACTACTTAGCATAGAAATCAGCTGATAGGTAGATGCATGCAGTTCCTCCTCAGGCCGTTTTCCATAGGTGTGGCATCCCAAGGAGGCTTTACCTCAATCTCCCAATACATTTGGTCATCAATGTCAGTGTTATCATTTACACGAGGGAGTTGAATCTTACCGGCAACACCAGTGTCACAACACATTGCAATGTGATCATGGTACAATTCGGTTTCATTACAGAGCAAATCAGTAAGAATTATAGAGGGTATTTGCTTTGCCTTCCCAACAGGTAGCATCAACTTTTATAATATCGTTCCATTTCTATGGTGAGACCACTGTATTTTAGTTACTTTGTTGGATCTTGTGAAACTGTTATGTACTTACAATTACTGTATGACTACTAGAGCTTGCTTAAGGAGATTGATATTCACTGCTATCAAAGGACCCTTAATTAGAACGCCCTGTATCCTGAATGAACTCACCTGCTGGACTAGGGTATCTGTACTGGGACTCTGGCCCTGTGAAATAAGACAAGGACCCACTTTTGGTCATGAGGAAGGAAACTGGAAATGAGATTGAAAGTCAGGTAAGTAATAGGGCTGATGCGATGTTGACTTAGGCAGGAATGAAGATGAGACCAGCAGGGTGCCTAGGCAACAACATGTAAGGGGGTCCCACTCACAAGTGTAAGCCCCACCATTGCCCTAAGTGCCTCACCCTAGTCTTGGATCTGCTGATGTACTTATGAGTTCAATAGATCAGCAGTAAACTCCTGCCGTGTCTCAGGCAGTGCAATAGTACCTAGGTACGACATGAGGTGAGATAGTCCCTGATCTTGACATCATGGAGCTTCAAGTCTAAACAGGAAGATAAACAGAAACAAAGCCAGCAAAGACAAACTGTGGTTTGTGCTATAAATAAAACAGGGGAGAAACAGAATAACCTCTGGTTGGAGGAGGTGAGTATTTTGATTTGGAATTTGGGTCATGGCCTCTCTGAGGAGATAACATCTAAATGTAACTTAGAAGAATCAGATGTGGGCAGGGCTTAGGGAATAGTCTAAGCAAAGGGAACAGAATACACAAGGGCCTGAGGAAAATAGGACTTTGCCTAAGTTTTGACTGAGAGAAAGTCAATGTGGTTGGCACAGGAAGAAGGAAGAAAGAGGTGGGTCTGGATCATGCAGGCACCTGCGTGCCACATGAGAGAGTTTGTGTTTATTTTCAGGCCATTTGGGTGTTAAGCATAGAAATGATACCGTGGCCTTTTTGTGAAAAAATAAATAATAGTAAAGATCAACATGGCTACATGTGGAAGAGAATAGGTTGGGTTGGTGGGAGATGATGGCTGTAATCTGAGTCAGAAATGATGTTGGCTTGAACTTGGATGATGCTGGTAGATCTGCTAATTATTTATTTTAATGAGATTGGATTTATTTATATAATCCAATAGCACTGACGGATGGGTTGGATGTGGAGTTGGAAGGAAAGGGAAGAATCAAAGGTACTTCTGGTTTTTGGTCTTGAGTAACTGGGCCCTGGATGGATCTGTTTACTGAGATTCACCCATCTCTTCGGTGACAGTGTGTTGAACCTTCGCTATGTGCCAGCCCCTGTTCTGAGCTCTGGTTGTATAAACAGAAGATGAAACTTATGCGGTCCTGATCCTCATTGAGTTTTTATTCTTGATGCGGAGACAGGGACTAAAATACATAAAATATGTAGCAAATTGGATGGTAGATGGGTGAGTGTTAAGGGCAGTGAAGACAGAGCAGAGAAAGAGTACAGGGAAATGCAGGTGGTGGCGATTAAAAAAGTTTTTAAGTAAAGGCTTCACTGTGAGATGACATTTGAGCAAAGACTCCCAGGAGCTGAGAGAGTGAGACAGGGAAGAAGGAGCGTAGGCCAGTGTTATGGAACTTGTCCCTTCAGCACAGGGTGGGCTCTGGAGCTAAAATCTGCCTCTCCTGTGGGGATGTGGCTTGTCCTTGGAAAATTCATTTTCAGCCTGTAAATAGGGGGCATGTAAATAAGTTTCTGAGGTTTACCCTTAATCTATGGAATAGAGCAAATTTGCTGGCATTTTCTGATGAGGCAGGAAAGCTTTAGTTGGGATTTGAACCAGTGGCTCCAGGGACTTGCGATATCATTAAGTCAGATTTAAGTCTCCTTAAGCCAGATGCTTAATCCATTAAGTCCAGTGTTTAGTTTGCTAAGCTACCTTTCTGTGCCTGCTTACGGAAATTGTGTCTGTCTGCTCCCAAAGGTTTTCTTGAAGTCAAAGCCAAATGGAAGTCAGATGCCATTGCAAGCTGCTATAAAAAGAGCATGAATTCTTTGGTTCTGCTGGCATTTAATGGTGACAAAAGCTTGATTTGTCACTCTTTAGGCATGGGTGATTGCCTGGAGTTCGATTTGGGATATATTGTTCTGATATTTGTACTATAATGCAGAGGTATAACGTTCCTTAGATACAGATTGGAAGGAAAAAGAAGAATCAAAGATACTCCTAGATTTTGGTCTTTGCAAATCATTATCCAATCATCATACAAGCTCCTCTCCCCCTAGACTCTCAGCATTTTTAATTAAAATTTTTTAAAACTCTTATGTGATGTGTATGTGTTTGTATGGTAGCATAGGGAAGGATCACAAACTCAAACACTTTCAAGGGAGCCTACCATTACCAACCGTAAATAAAGAAGTCAGCCAAAGAAAAAATATTCCAAATTACAAAGTGACATCATCTTTTAAGCTCAGTGCCCTCAGCCCCTGACAACACAAGCTTGCTGGTCAATTTTGGGCTACGGGACCCTAAGGTTCTGGCTTCTGAGTTCTCATTAACTATGTGAACTCGAGCTTTCCTAAGCCTTAATTTCTTTATCTGTGGAGATGTTAATTCCTTTCTCATAGTGTAGTTGCATAGATTCAATGAGGTAATGTTTGCCAGATGCTTAGCACAGGCCCTGGCCAATGATTGGCACTTAATAAATGGTAAATTTTATTTTCATCCAAATTCATATTGATCATTGCACTGTGTGTGTGTATGTGTGTGTGTATGTGTGTGTGTGTGTGTATAAATTTTCTGTATATTATGATGTTTTGACATCTTAAAAAGCCTGTCTGGCTAGGGAGAGACTGCCCCTCCTGGGCAGGCCAATTCTTAGAGATGGCAAAGGCTCAGCCAGGAATGTGCCTTTGATACATAATTAATCCAGAGCCCCACCTCCTCCAACTGGGCCATGCATTCCAAGAGGCAATATTCCTCTGACTTGATTATCCCAGGGCCAGGCACCGGGCAGCTAGGGGCCACCCTTATGTCTTAGAGACCATGGAAATTATTCAAACTAGCCAATCTCAAACTGGCCACCCTGCGCTGCCTTGCCTTTCCCACAGGAACCCCTGTAGAGGCTCACCCCTCTCATCTGCCTCCCTGCTGCTATTCCTGGGGGCTCTGGATCAGGTGCGGCCCCTCCCATCGCTAGGGCCTGTGACTGTAGTAGCATTTGTTTCCCTGAGCCTCTCCTGCGTTTCCTGTTGTGGCTGCACCTGACCAGCCATCACATAAAGGACGACAAAGTCACCATTGACTAAGTTCTGTAGGAAAACTTTGTGCTTCAGTGAAAATTGCGCATTATTTAGAGCACACCCTTTTAGGTTATCTGATTCTCATTCTGTGGGAGCTAGTCTTCCATTCTGTAAGTTGTAGATAACTGTTAGAAATGCAAAATAATTCTTGTCCATAGACATGCAAATAAATTCTGCTCCTCTCCAACAAAAGCTAGTTTTGCTGCTCATTTGAATATTCATTCCAATATTTTACTTCATATCTATGTGTGTTGCTTTGGCTTCTCCATTAAACCAGGTTATAATTTGCCTGGTTTCCTCATTTAATCAGTGAATATTAAATAAAATCTTTAATGTGGGTTAATATTATATCTGCATGAAATTCAAAACTTTACCTGGTTTTGAAAATTCTCTTTTAAATGGTAGAGAACACCATTCAATGGATTGTGAATAAGAAAAGGGAACTTAAAAGACCTGATTGAGGTGTAGATAGGCTTAGATATGGAAAGCGAAATCCCGGTAATAGATACTGTATGATTAAGTTCTAAAATGAATGGAAATAAAATGTGAGTTTAAGGGAAAGCTCTGTCCTGGGGTTGATGGGGCATATTTCACTGAGGACGTCATTGGGTAGGATTAGGGTAATTGTGATTTTTTTTCTTACCTCTTTACTTTGTGAAAATAAATGAAGGACCCCCAAATAAGAAAAATTATTCCAAATTTGCTATAGCGAGGGAGTCGGCTACTATCATGTGTTTTGGCAGAGACTCAAATGCAGGCAGAGGAATGGGAAAGGTTTATAATGGAATAAAGGGAAGGCCTTAATTGGAGTATGTTTGCAAGGGGAACCTACCTGTTGGCAGGCTAACTACTAGCATATCTGGCTTTCTCTGGTTTATCATAAGTTGAAAGCAGGGTGAATATTGGGGACTTTGGCAGTTATTCATCAAATTCCAGCCACTTTGGGTTAATTACTATAAGGGATATTGTTTGGCTTCTTAGGCTGGTTGGTACATGAAGAAGTCTGACTTCTTGGACTGGTTACCGTAGATGGTATTATAGATTGGTTTCCTGGCTGCTTGTTGCAGGTTGTGGGTCAGGGTTCTATTTTCATACATAGTCTGGCCATTGTCCATTTGTGTATTCAATCTCTTCCTGTCAGAATACTAAGTCACTGACTATGAGGAAAAAGTTCATTGCTCATAGTCTAATTCTTGCTGGTATGAACCTATAATATTAACAGCACTTAACATATTGAGAGCAAATATTTGTTGGTCTTTGTCCCTAGCAACGGTCATTTCCTATTAATTTTGTCATTCTTTGCCACATAGAGCCTAAAATATATTAGGGGCATGGTATATATTTATCGAGTGAATTGATGAAATATTCCTATTAAAGTCTCTGATAGAAGGAACATGCTTTACCAATTAGGACCTAATTTGCCAGTGTTATAAACACAAATTATAATGGCATAAAATACGAGGGAAATGTGTGAGCACATGGAAAATCTCCAGGCTCAAATCTATTCCAGGGCTCATATGATTTCATCTCATCTGAATTGTCCTCTCTCCATAGTTTCCTCTGCATGTCATCACTTTCTTTTCTTTTCTTTTTTTTTTTTTTGCTCTGGAGTAATCAAGTAGGTTTGTTCCTTGTTGTGGCAAGATGGTTGCCCTGTCCCCAAAACTTGGGCTCTTGACAGCTACTCTATACCACTTTCCCACTTGGGGCTTAAGACATCCTGGCGGAAGGAAGGAAACAGGTAATGAGGAGGAAAGAAAGGGAAAATGGGATAGAAGGAGACAGACTGGAAGAATTTTAACTCATGTTAAACTCTCTAATAGATGTAGAAGACACAGGATATGTATGGAAAACTACTCCAAAATTCAGCTAGCAAATGAGTGCTAAGGTGAATTTTTAAATTAAAAAAGCCAAAAAAATTTTTTTAAAGACTTGTACCTAAAGGTAGAATTTTTCATTAAGGACTGTTCCTTGGTGCCTCAGTCAGAAAAAATATTATCAATATGGTCTAAAAGTGTTGATCTTTCATTTAAGGATTGGTTGCCATGTTGAGATCCTGGGATTGGCTCTGAATTTAATGGCTACAGTGGGAAGTTCTGATCTCTGTGTTTAGGTTGGGCAATGCAATGAGACAGCCTCTGAGAACATCGCCTTCCAGAGGAAGGTGTACTTGCACTTGAGGAGTGAAAGTTCTCCCTCTAGGCTCTCCAAGACCATAAGGGCTTATGTTCAAGCTGTGTCAATCTTTAGTAATTCCAAATAATTTTGCACCCTACTGCAAATACTTGCCAAAAATACCCTTTGGTGAATAATAATGCAATTCAAATGACAACTAATCAGACTATTGTTTTCATAATTAATCTGATATTTGCAGGGACTTTTCTTTATCTTTGAGGATGCTTTGTAGCAAGGACTCTGCCTATCTGTTTGGATTAAATACAAGAAATGGAAATATCAGCTCTTAGATAACAATAGATTAAGAATCAGAAATTAGATAAAATGCAAATGATGGTTTCTTTTTAATTTGTTTCTTTGAAAAAAAGATTTTTATCATGGCACAAGCAAATAAAACTGGCATAAATAATTAAATGCATTATGTAAAACTAGCCTATCTTTCCAAATTGTTTCCTCTTAATGAATTGAAAATGTGTGTATTTACTTAGGATATTTGACCTGAGAAGTTGAAAACAGCAGTTGTGTAATTTTTTCCTCCAGTTCTTTAAAGTTCAGTTGAAGATTTTTATGGTTAATACACAAGAAGATGTAGACGCTTGGTTGTGATCTGTACTTTGTTTTATTATTTATTCCTTTTTTTCTGTGCAATGGCAAAGATTTTTAACCCTCATTTATTTAATCCTAAATGATAGGCATGCAAATGTTTTTCTTTTAAACTGTTCTTTATTCCCCTCTGTGATATTGAAGATGAGAAGATGGAGCCCAAGACGGCTCCGAGACAGTGGCTGTAACAGGGACATGTTGATTATAGGGAGATGCTAAACTCACTTCTGGTGCCTTGACCTTGCTTCATTGTTTTTCTCTTTCATATTTAATGATGCCAAGAAGGAAATGATTTTGGCTTACTTAGAAAAAAGGGAGAAAAGAAGGAAGCTAGTGGGTGTGCACACACACACACAGACTTGGAGAAAGACCAAGGGATAGAAGCAGAGAAACAGAAACAGGAGAGAAGAGGAAAGAGAGGAGGAGAGATTGAGAGGTGGAGAGAGAAAGAGAGGGACAGTGAGATGGGCTGAGTGAGCAAAAGGGAGACGGGAGGGCACATGCTGGGGAGAGGATGCAGAGACTGACAGACACAAAGAGAAAAGCCAGAGCTTTTTCGAGGCGACTCAGGCTTGAGAAAGCCTCTGACAATCCCCTTTCTTAAGAGAATAAACCCAGCTGTTCATTAAAAAAAACAAAACAAAACAAGACAGAAACCTCTATCCCTCTGACTGTCTGTGAGTATTATAAACACTGACGTGCACACAACGTGGGTGGTTTTTCTTTAAGGGACAGGTGTCAGTTGGAGTAGATAGGGGACTGCCCGTGGGCTTTAGCGGCTGGCGATCCCCATCCCAACGCCTTGAGAGGCCCCGACACCTCTCTGGTCCTCCTGATTTCGAAGGCTCACCTGACTTCCCTCATCTCGTCTCTCTCCTCTAGCTCCCAAATTGGAATCTTAGCTGGCTGAGCTTTGGCATGTGACTTCAGCTTCTCTAGGCATCGCCTCTGTCATCTGCAAAGAAGTGATTCGAGATTCCACATGGTGTATGAGAGGAGCCAATTAGGCACTGGATGTGCCTAGCTTGTGGCTTTAGACTGGGAAAAATTGTGAATAAATGCTGGTTTCTTTCTCCAACACACCTGCCTCTCCCCGTTCTCCTCCTATGTATATTATCTCTCACGGAAATGTTCCGTGATACTTAGCACAGTTATAGAATTTTAATGATTTTAAGTTGCAGGGGGCAAATGTTCTAAAAGCTTAATAGTAATCTTAAAAGCGACTTGTGCTCAAAGCGATTCAGAGGAAAGGCAGAGAGCCTTTGAGCTTCCTTCCTTCCCTGTCACCTAACAGTCTCCCCCGATAGCTTCCAATGGCCGTACATTTGGTAATGACTTCCCTGTTTATCTTTTGGTATTTCTATTACTCCAGTTAACTGATTTTGATTATCCTCTGCATGTCCTGTAGTTCCTCTTACAATAATTCAGTCCTAATTCTATGTAAAGTTTAGAGAATTTAAAATCTCAAGGCACACTCTGAACTTACAAAAATGAGAAAGGGACGAGGTCCCCAGATGAGATATCTGTGGCCCTTTCTGTTGTTGTGAGAGAAAGGAGCCGGGCTTGAAGGAGATGGAATAAGCTGTTGAAATATTGGGGCTTAGACAATCCCTGTGAAGTGCTCTGTCAAACCAGGTTTGAGCCAGATACCAGGCAGGCACTGCTGACTCCCGTAACTTGCCTGATGATGAATTATTGATAGAGCCTCCCAAGCTTCTAGCTGCCCCCACATATTCTGTTATTTCAGGACCTTCGTGAGCTACAGCAGCCAGAGTGATGGGCACTAGTGCTGATTACCTGATAATATGCAGCATTATGTATCGATTATTTTGTGTCTTATCTCCCTCAACCAATTTGTCAACTGTTTGAGTAGATGCCATTTATTTTTATTGTTCCTGAATTTTCTATAGAACCTAGCAGGTTTCTAAGCACATATTAAGGATTCAATAAATACCTGTTGATTAACAGCTGATAATACCTCTGTTTTGAAGTCTGGAAGCAACACACGCCAATGGGGTTTTTTCTGCACCCTCCAAAAAAATTCGTATGTCATATACAAGGCTTTTACGATCGAAGCTCTTCTAAAATAGTGTAATTTTCACCTTGCCTTTCAAAGCCTTCGTGACAAGCCCATTATCTTTTCAGGCATCTATATTAAGGATACATAACAAGAAAGTGGAGCGAAGGAGTTAGATTTTTGTTTCAACCTTGTATTTATTAATATTATCTGTTTGATGAAATGAGGGTGTAAATATCTACAGACTAAAGGTTGGTTCCAAAATTGAACATTATTAGGGAGAAATTAATGTCTGGTCTTGTTCATTCAGGTAAATTTCCAAGGATATTAAACTCGAAACAGTCTCTCTGAAGTTGCAGGTATCTAAGCTATTTGAAAGGAATTGATATAAGTGTGTTAGAGAGGGCAAGGTCTCCATTGTGCAGCCTGACTCTGTGTAATGAAAAATCAAATATGAATATTAAAAAAAACTTAATTCAGCTGTGACAGAAAGTGGAACACGCTCCTACTCAGCTGTGGTGCACTGCTCGTGCATAGTGATAAGATTTGGTGATGAGAAATATTCCCTACCCTGACTGGGTAATTCTTATGTTGATAAATAGAGACTTTGGAGCAGCAATACTTGTCCAAGCATTCTTAATACACAGTGCATCCAATCCGATCCTGTCTAAATAAACAGTTTTGGTGCATGACTGGTGGTGTCCCAATCAGCTTTGTTTATGCAGCCAAGCCATCTTACAATATACACTGACTCAGAAATTTAATTTTACAGTCTGCATCTTATACTTTGCCACATGGCAGTGACAAAAATCAGGGACTATTTTTCCGTAAGGAGACTACCTCAGCTGGGTTAAACCATTATAATAAATACAGCAATTTGAGATAAATGAGAAAATCAGAGTTAATGAGGCTTGGAATCATGTGAAGAAAATGTAATCACTGGTGTGGCAGGAAACACTAAGTGCACACACACAAACTCTTATAACCCAGCCTACCTCTGTGTTTTCGATTCACTATCAAAAGGTAAAATGATGCTGTATACCCAGTCATATTTAATTCACATGGGCCTGATGTTTCAAGTCCTATTGTTTTTGCATCATGATAAAATGCCTACCTTCAGAAAAGTCCTCTTTAGAAATGTTCATAAAAATGTCCACATCCTATACAAAGAGGAATTCCAGGACAGAGCAAAAAGTTTAGCTACACCAAAAAAATAAAAATAAAAAAAGAAACCCACTAATGAGTCAATTTGCTTGATTTTGCATATAGGGATACCGAAATACTGATTTGATTTAAATTTATTGTAAATTGTCTTGTTTATATCATATACAATTTAAGTACTGACATGCTAAGAATCCTATTGCAAACAATTTCTGGATCTATTCTGTTCTATGTGCATTTTGTGCCACCAGTGTGACAACATTGAACACGGGAACAAGAAGGGATGTGAAGTGGCCTTTATCATACAGTATTCCTAACATACGGATAAAACTGGCATAAATAAACTCAGTGTAAATAACCATGAACTCTAGTAAAATAATTATAAAATAATTATTATATATTTACGAACTTTGTTTTTAACATGATTAATTTCATTATAAGTTTATGTTATTTAATTTTCAATTATAGATGTTTTTAACAACCAGCTTGCAAAATTCCAGAAAATTTAACAACCAGCACTTGCTAGCTTGAGCAGGCCAGCTCTGGCACACTGGTTCCCAGGCTCCTGTTTGGCACAGTTCCCTGTGGGCTTGCAAGGTCCTCCAAGGGGAATGTCTGGGTGACACTTTCGAATTCGACTCCCACGCTGGTGCTTAGCTCTAAGGTAGCAGAGCTGCCTGCCACAACAGACCACGGTGGCTTGGACAAATGAGCATACAGATCACAGACCAGGGTCAATGAAAACCAAAGATATTTCCTTACTCTTCAATTTGAACTGTTTTTAGGTTATTGTCTCCCACCCTGAATAATTACAAGAATCTTTTGCTGAGAAAGCCCCAGTAATAGCTGAGAAGGATGGGGGAGCTCCAGCAACGCTGACCCTGAAATATGTACCAGCCCAATCAGGGGATGCTTGGATTCAGACTGAATTCCGTTTAGAAAAATAAAAATAATGTGACCTTTGTTACACCCACTAAACCCACCACGGTGTTTTAGGATGAGAACAGCCATTGAATGCAAAAGCAAGCTCTGAAAAACGGAGTAGGGCATCACAGACTTCAAATAAATCAACCGAGTTTTCAGGTCCCTTTCCCCACTCTAAACGATTTCAGCTAAGTTGATTGTAAAAAGATTTCATTGGAGTTGTAACATTGTTTTTATGCCCTGCATATACCTGCCAGCTGATAAGGAAGAACAAAACCCTGAAGCTACATTGAAATACAATTCATTAGGAGACTCATAGACAGAGGGAAGGGAGAAATGTGTAAAGGGAAAATGGTTATTATTACTTTTTAGTAGGATTTGGCTCTCTTAAATCTAGGTAGGTAGACTGAATCACACTGAAGTATTTATTTTCCTTCCAACACTTTGAATTTTTCTAGTTAAAATGTCACAATTTTTCTTAAAAGGGTCTCAGGTATCATAGTATATCAGGTCTTTAAATATAACTATTATTGAACAATATTTAAATAGCATTCGTAGTACCATAAAATTTTTCCATGACTCTTGGGATTCTGTTCTTTCTACTAAAAGTTAGCACTGCTGGACCCAGGGTACTTTTCATTTACCTTTGAATGGCTCCACTATTAATGCACACCTGAGAATTCAGTTGCAATTTTATTATAAAAGGAGCATAAAGACTGTGGAAAATCATAATATAATGCTAAAATGATTGAGGTGGATATTTCTCACCCAAAGCCCCAGATTATTCTTAGAAACAAAAATTGGCTAATTGAATTTAATATTAAAGACTTTTTTGAAATCATTTATTCAAACTAGAGTGCAGACGTACCCAAAATGCATTCTGGCATACAAAAGCCAACGAAATATTATCTAGTTTTGCCCAATTTAGACATAAGATGTTTAATATTTTATCTTGATGGCATACAGTCAAAACCTGATCAGACATTGTAATACTATCCATATCTAGAAAGCTTTTTTAAAAATCATACATTAAGCATTTCTTAAGTAGACTTTTATATTTGGAAATATATCTGGATTTGCATAAAGGTGTAAAGAGAGTTCCAGCTTCCCCTAATCTTAACATCTAACATAGTCATTGTAACTTTGTCTAAACTGAGAGATTAATTTTGGTACATTGCTATTAGCTAACTTCTAGACTTCATTCTGATTTCACCAATTTTTTCACTAATGTCCTTTTTTTGTTTGTTCCAGGATTCAATCCAGGGTATCACACTGCATTTAATCATCATATCTCTTTAGTCTTCTTTAGTCTGGGTAGTTTTTCAGATTTTCCTTGTTTTTGATGACCTTGACAGTTTTGAAAAGTATCAGGAATTTTGAAGAATATTCCTCAATTTGAGCCTTTCTGATATTTTTTGAATGTTAGAGGTTATGATGTTTGGGAATAAATTCCAAAGTCCATAAAGAGGGAGCATCCCCATCACGTTATATCAGGGATACATGATATCAGCATGACTTATCACCAGTGATCTTGACCTTGATCACTTGGTTTGCTGGACTTCTCTGACATAAAGTTCCTATTTTTCCCTTTCCGTACTCCATTCTTTGGAAGTAACTGAGTCTAATTCACACTTGAGATGGTGACGGTGGTGATTATGGGGGTGAGTTAAGCTTAATCTTTGAGGAAAAGCAGGAACCTACGCATACTGTTTTGGAATGCTTGTGTAAGGAAAATTTGTCTCTTTCCCTTCCGAAAGAATTTTAAAAGTAAGATTTCATAAAGTTAGCTATAAGCTGGCTAAAAGTGACTAAGTTCATACTTAGTATTTAAACTATTCACAATTTACACATGCTAATTCATTTTGGAAGTAACAGACTATAAAAAATACAGCAGGTAGGACATAAATGTCCAAGTACTTATGTCCTACTTGCTGTACTCCGGTGTATTTATTTATAAATCATATGCATGCATCACTGAACTTATGTAGCATGTATATTAAAAAACACAGGTAAAACAAAATTTAAAGGTTATGCTATGAGTCTCAGTATAAACAGGACAATAGTAATCACTAATGTCTGTGTGCTTGGCATATTCAAGCATTGTCTTAAACGCTCTTGCATGTTTAACAAGTTTGATTCTAACAGAAAACCTATGAAGTCAGAGGTATTATTACTTACTTTTCACAGACGAGGAAATGAGATGAGAAACATTAAGTGTGTTGCCCAAAGTGTCACAGTTAGCATGTGACAGAGGGAATACTAACCCCAGACAGCCAGTGCTCTTAATACTGAACTTTGCATGAAGTCCTTGCATTTCTCTTCCCACCTCACTTGGACAGGTGTAGTTTCTTCTCTGAACTGTATGCAACCCACATTGAGAGCAGTATTTTGAAGGATGTTTCCAGGGTATATTTCAGGGCCTGTTCTGATTTGTGTCTGTGTCCTGTGCTGGTTTTATTTCTTGTCTTTTCTGTACCAAGTTGACCATTTTTCCATCAAGACTGTCTGGAAATGAGGTTTAATCTTTTCTTGTGCTTTTGATGGGGACACAGACATTGAAGACATCGCTCCTCTCTCTTAGTTCTGGGGACAGCTGTTTATTGCCGCTGCCCCATCTCTCTAATATGAACCTGTGTGAGGGATGAGTTCATTATTTAGAGTGGCTACAATGTGGCAGTGACTGACAGATGTTCTTCCACTGTGTTCTAGAAGGAAGGAGGGAATTATTACTCCCATATGGGAGAAAATCTATTTCTATTTGCAATACCAATGTGAAAATGATTTCATTGAAACTCAGCCCTATAGAGGTTCTTCCTATATACTGCCTTTAAATATCCCCCAAACAACAGTTACCTGGATTATTATTCTTGAATTACTTCATGGATAGCATTCTATGGGTTGCATAGACTCATATTATTTTTTCTTAAAAAAACGTGTGCTGCTTTTGTTTGAAAAGATAAACGTAACCATTGGAGACTATTTAGAAAATGTATAAAACTATAAAAAAGAAATTTAAAAAAATTTCTTTCCTCCAAATATAATGTTAACAATTGGACGAATTTTTTCCAGTCTGATTTCTGTGTGTGTGAAATATATATAAATACACATATGTGCAAATATATGAATATGTTTATATATGCTTTTTAATTTATAGTAAGGTAGATTATATTTTCTGGCATTTTAAAAAGAATCTTCTGAAACTTTTTTATGTGGATTAATTTTTGATCTGCTTTCGAATTGATTTATTAAATCAGTTTTTCCAGTCAATTAATTTCACTGTTATATGCATATATTTTTGCTGCTTTCTTAGTTTAAACAAAACCATGTTGTCATGCTTCTAAGTGTTTGGATTGGGTTATCATTTCATTTACATTTATTATTAGTTATTAATAATAACATTTAGAGCCATGG
>RJWJ010024274.1:0-24818 GCA_004363605.1 Indri indri | reverse complement strand
TAATAAATTTTATCGTTGATGGATTCATAATATTGTTTGGGAGAGAAAATAAAAAAATATACAAACATCTATCATTTCAGGCAGGCTTTACTGTCACTAACTTCAACAGTTTCATTATACACACTGGGATTCACAAAATGATGGGTTTCTATTTCTTAGTCCATCCACCTGAAAGAACACATGGGAGAGAAGTCAATTCATAAGTCACAATGGCAGTAGCTTTAGCTGTTGCTATTAAGATTTAAAGCCAGAAGTGATTGCTCTGTTGAGAGTTTGGTAATCCTTGAGGTGACCGTGGATTGGCTGATGCACTGTTAAAGATGAGGCCAGAGATTTTCCATTACGAAAGAACAGAGTGGAGCTAAAGAAAAATTCTATGGCTTAATTTGGAGACTACCTGTTAGGTAAAAATAATGGAAGTTAGAAAAAGAAATTTTTAGGAATGTTGTCAGAAATTTGCTTTCTCTGCAACAGTTATATTCTCTTTATTTTTTTTTCTCAAAACTATTTCTGCTTTAAGGCCGGGCATGGTGGCTCATGCCTGTAATCCTAGCACTCTGGGAGGCCTAGGTGGGCGGATCGTTCTGAGCTCAGGAGTTCGAGACCAGCCTGAGCAAGAGCGAGACCCCGTCTCTACCAAAAACAGAAAGAAATTAATTGGACAGCTAAAAATATATATAGAAAAAATTAGCCGGGCATGGTGGTGCATGCCTGTAGTCCCAGCTACTTGGGAGGCTGAGACAGTAGGATTGCTTGAGCCCAGGAGTTTGAGGTTGCTGTGAGCTAGGCTGATGCCACGGCACTCGCCCCAGGCAAGAGAGTGAGACTCTGTCTCAAAAAAAAAAAACCAAAACAAAACTATTTCTGCTTTAAATGATCATAGCAAAACAATTGTAATCATTTAAGATCATGTGAGAAAATAAAACATTTAATCTAATATCCTTTATGCTTCTGGAAGGAAACGTGTCCTGTGATTCAATTGCTTTTTACTGCTGATAGCCTTTTTCTCTTTTGAATGCAGATCATGTTAATAATTTTTTAAATAGCATTTCTGAAATATCACCTCTTATGTCTGCAATTGAGAAATATTAAAAGTCTTGTAAAGATTTTATAATTTATTGTATAAAACATTTTCCCTAAACTGCCTCTAACCACACTAGGAAAGGATTTCTTCGTACTTCTCTTTAAGCAAATGATCTTTGCAAGTATTTTTCCTTTATACTCAGCTCATCTATAAATTGTCTTCATTTAATAGTAACATTAATTAAGTTATTATTAGATTTATGGGTAATTAAATAAATAATAGTACCACCTGAATAAAGTGTCATATTAAAGGCTGAGTGATTAACTGCTACTCAAAGACAATAATCTTTAGTAAATTTACTCTTTTCTCCCCTGAGTAATATTACAAAAGCCATTTAAGGCTCAAAATCTTTTTGAGTTTCCTTGTATACCATTTTGTAGTCAGTGCTCTGGATTGGACAATGGCCTAATTTCCCAGGTGATATGAAGTAGCACATCTATTGAACTCTCTGACTACTATGCAGTGCTCTACATGCCTAGGACAAAAGGGGAGAAGGAATGAGAAGGAAGGAATTCATTATGTTTCAGTTGCTTGATATTCATAAATTCTTTTAACCTTCCCAAAGCACCATAGGGTAGCATCATTATTCTTATTCTGCAGATGAGACAACCAAAGCCCTCTTGAAATGAAATGATTTGCCTGAAGTCATATGTCAGGTAATTAAGTGGCAGAACCAGGATTCGGATGCAATTCTCCATGACCCCAAAGTTCGTGCTCTCTCTCTCTGACTCCATAGTGTCTTTGAATATATAGCATAGATTCTCTTCTCTTTCTTCCTTGGATTAGACTTGCTTCCTCCGTGGACTCCCCCTCACTTGCTAAAACAGGTTCTAAGGTACCTTGTGCCTGAGTGGCTACCACTCTAGCTGTCTAACCACCCATCCTGACGCTTATGAATATGGACATCATATTCATGCCTTGACTCACATCTCTAGGATAGAACCTTCTGGATAGCCTTGTTAGGGATCACCTTATACAATTTCAACTAGCATAAGCACATCATTTAGAATATAATCATATTGATGACTCTAATAAACCAAGTTTTAATGAATAATAAATATAAGTACAGTGAAAAGAGATAGTAACAGAGTTCGATAGATGTCCATTGGTTGATGCTTGAG
The DNA here is from genome assembly GCA_004363605.1 of Indri indri. Taxonomy (NCBI): domain Eukaryota; kingdom Metazoa; phylum Chordata; class Mammalia; order Primates; family Indriidae; genus Indri; species Indri indri. The sequence continues at coordinate 22,613 of RJWJ010024274.1, read as the reverse complement.
AATGGAAAGGAAAATCAGGCTTATGCCAGTTTTCCTCAAATTGATAATTATTATAAAAAAACCCAGCCCTATGGGTATTTAAATTTGGAAAGTGCTGGTCTAAAGAGATGTGAGTACACTATTTTAAGGAAGAATGTCTGAGAACGTTGATTAGCTAATGTGATTGTGAGAAGGCAGTTCCTGAACATGGCTGACCACATTACCTTATATTTTATTTTTCCCTTGACAACCTGTTGAGAAACTTGTGCTCTCCAATCACTCTTTGGGAAACATTGGTTTATGCCAACAAAAAAAGAAGCTATGAGCTTTTGTACATCTTTTCCTTTAATACAACACAATGTAGTTACTGAAAATCAAAATCTGTCCCTAGTGTCTCACATTTGATTCTTGTACACTTCCTGAAACTGTTCTGAAACTTGCTCACCACTTCTTCTTGGAAGAAAGAGCCTGGTGGGCTTCAACACAAATTGTCCCTAATGAATTGACTTTTGACAAACTGCAGGAGTTTTCATTTTATTGGGGAGGCCCCAAATACTGGAAATGAAGCTACTCTTCTTCACATAGACTATATGCATTAGCATTCCCCAACAACTGCTACGATCTTATGTGGACAAAGTGCGATTCAGGCTTATGCGAAGTGATAGAATATTTTTGCTTGTTGAATATGATTATCAGTAGCATAATGCCATTGAAATCAAGCCATTGAGGTACCTGCAAATCCTTCTCAGCATCATCTCACTGTCTTAGCAGTAGACATCTGTGACAATGGATAGAAGCATTTTTATCACTGATAAGAATAGATGTCTGTGTAAGAAACTCACTCAATGTTAGAGACTGTCAGAGTTAATACAAACTCTTAATCTCTATCTTTTAACAAATGCTACTCATGAGTGTAAGGCTGGTGGTGGGCACCCCTCCCCTCCCTAAAGAAAAAAAGAGAAGCCCACAAGAGCCGCCCTAAAGCTGGAACAAAGAACTTCCCAGTTTTTGGCCAAAAACTCTCCGCACCAAAAAACCCCCATCCCCCAACTCTAGAACATATATAAGCCTGCTCAAAACTTCCAGGTGGCGCGACTTCTCGGGCCCCTCTCTCTGGACCTGTGAACCTTGCCTGGGAGCGCTCAATAAAGCCACGTTGTTTGGCACCCCCCCAACTCTGTCTTTCTTTCTCCTCGCAACTAAAACCTTACAGTGAGATTGAAGGATTTTGAGATTGAAGGATTTATGAGCAAGTTTTGAGATACTACATATTGTTTAGAAACGGGGAATTTTCTTTGTTTCTGTAAATTAAAAAAATGCTGTAGTATGAGCTGTATTACTACTCTGGTATCTACATTTATGTATTGGAATGTTTTAGAATTGCGATGAGGATATAAAGGAGTTAGAGTCATAAAGCCATTTTTTCTTTGAAAGCTTTTTTTCATATATATTTCACCCATAAGGATCACCTCCAATAAGCAGTGCCCGAATAAGTAAGAATCTTAGAAATGACTGTCTTAATAATTTATTCATATTATTATCTAAAGGGAGTCCTATATCATAAATGCAGGACAAGAATTTCAGTCAATGGACACTAAATTTGTGAAATATCTATTTGGAATTAGAAATCAAAAGATACTCTATTTTCCTCTGCACTCCTACACTAGGAGCAGTAAGAATGTATTATAGTGTTGCTGTCAGCACTGGCTGACTACAAAATATTGAAGATATGTGCAAAACATCCAGCAACTGGAGGGTAATTAGGCCCTGGGTCTTCCCATCAATGGGGACTGTGCATTTCCCTTTGGTCTTTCTTACTGCAGGTCCGTATCTAAATATGCAAACTATTGCCCAGCATATTGGCTCACACCTATAATCCCAGCACTTTGAGAGGCCAAGGCAGGAGAATCATTTGAGTCTAGGAATTCAAGATCAGTCTAGGCAACATAGGGCGATCCCATAAAAAATAATAAAAAATAAGAAAAATTAGCTGTGCATGGCAACGCATGCTGTAGTCCTGACTATTTGGGAGGCTGAGGCAGGAGGATTGCTTGAGTCCAGGAGTTCAAGGCTGCAGTTAGTTACGATGATGCCACTGCATTCCAGCCTGGGCAACAGAGCAAGACCCTGTCACTAAAATAATAAAAATAAATATGCAAACTGTCTAAAAGCCCATTGAATAACGATGAAATTAGAGAAGTAGCAGAGATTATCCTGCTCCTTAAGAAAAACACTTTATATGTGAATTCTTACATTGCCACAGAAAGGGGCATAAACACTCTGAGTATATTGTTGGGCTTTTTCCAGAATTATACTCATTGGTACTGAGCACTTCCCACATCCAATTAGTTCAACTGCGGACTAATTGAATGAATATGGGAAATATTCTTAAAATCTAATTTATAGTCTTGAAGCCATTAGTGCACATGGTTTTCGATCGTAGATTTAGTTTTGTAAGTTTTAAATGAAAAGTGCACTACCACCAGTTTCTGAGGGAACCAGTTTCTCCATGTCTTTGTTAACACTTGTTATATTGCCTGTATTTTTCATTATAGCCATTCTGGAGTGTATGTACATAGTGGTATCTTGTTGTGGTTTTAATTTGTATTTCTCTAATGACTAATGATGCTGATAATCTTTTCATATGTCTATTAGCCATTTCTATAGCTTCTTTGGTGAAATGCCTACTCAAATCTTTTGCACATTTAAAAAACTGGGATCTGCCCTATTATTGACTTGTAAGGATTCTTTGTATATTCTGGATACAAGCCTTTAATCAGATATATGATTTGGAAATATTTTTTTTTCACTCTGTGGCTTGTCATTTCTTTCTCTAACAAAGACGTTTTTACCCCATCTTTTTAAAATTTTGATAAAGTCCAATGCATCAACTTCTGCTTGTGTAAATTGTGCTTTTGGTTTGATATCTTTGCTTAACCCAAGGACACAAAAATTTTCTCCTATGTCTTGTCCTGGATATTTTATAGTTTTAGCTTTTACATATAGGTCTATGATTCATTTGAATTAATTTTTGCATGTGGTCTGAGGTAGGATCTAAATTCATAATTTTCCTTGTGGATATCCAGTTGACCTAGAACCATTTGTTAAAAACACTATCCTTTCTGCATTGAATTACCTTGGAAGCTTTGTTGAAAATCAAGTGACTAGAAATGTGAGGATTTGTTTCTGGACTCTCAAGTTTGTTTAATTGATCTACATTCCTGCTCTTATGCAAGCATCACACTGTTTTGATTATTGTAGCTCTATAGTATTTTAAACTTGAATAGTGTATGTATTTGAACTTTGTTCATCTTTTAAAAGTTGTTTTGGATATTCAGGGCTTGCATCACCAAAAAAATCTCAAATACCAGCCTCAATATTGATAGGGATTGCATTGCATGAATACTTCATATTGAAGAGAATTGGCATTTGGAGCATACTAAGTGTTCCAGTGCAAAAACATGAAATATCTCTCCATTTATTTAGATCTTCTCATTTATTTAGATCTTCTCAATTTCTCTTAACAATGTTTTGTAGCTTTTAGGGTGCAAGTATTATACTACTTTTGTTAAACTTACTCATAAATATTTTGTTACTTTTGATGCTCTTGAGTATGGATTTGTTTTCTGAATTTCATTGCTGGATCTGTATTGATGGGTCATCTTTCTTTTGCTTCTTTCAAGATTTTATCTTGGTCTTTGATTTTTAACAGTTTCACTGTGATGTATCTAGGTTTGATTTCTATACAATTATCTAACAAGGGGATCATTAAACTTTTTAGATGTATAGATTAATGATTTTAATGAAATTAATAAATGGTTTGGAAACTTTAAGCCATTCTTTCTTCAAAAAAATTTTTTAAAAATAACATGGTTTTATTTATATGCTATTTATAGGATGCTGAAGAAACTTGATTTCTGAAAATTATACTATGAAAGTATAATTAGAGACAAAATACAAACTTCTGTACAGCATTACAATGATATTTTACAGCTTATGGAAAAAATACAAGAGACTTTAAATAATTTGTACTTTATACATACTATAGGTCCCTATAACATTAAATTAAAAAATACAACTTTGTATTGTAGTATAATATTAGAGGTTATTTATATCAATATTGCCTGTGCATGCCAACAAAATAACATCTTAACAATAGAATTACAAATACAAACTACAAATATTGACTTTTGTAATGACACTTATCATTACCTTTGAGATTGTTTTATTAAACCATAACCCTTGGGATCCATAAGTTTCTTTTATGGAAGGGACTCAAAACTCTTTGCAAACGTTGAATATCATTTTGGATGTTAGTGACAAGTGATACATTAGTCATTGATTTCTATGGCAGTACCTGTTTCCTACAACATCACCTCTGGGAATGGGCTGTATTTGCATTGGTTGAATTAAAGAATTTATAGATTAGAATCTTCCAAGATGGAAAATAATCTGTGTGAAGAATATATTATGAGCTTTGGGCAAATTTAAGACAATGCAGACTACTAAGAGCATTGTTTGACACCTCAAGTCAGCAAGCAGAGCTAGCTGGGGTTCTCATCACTCCAGGTATCACTCCACTCACAACTGTAGGAGTCAGTCCTACTAATTATGATAAAGTTGCAGATGCATTGGTCTTAGTGATTAACAGTCCAGACTTTGGAGTCAGAAAGATCTGGGTTCAAACTCTGGCTCTACTATTTAATAACGCTATAAGTTTGGGCAGAACATTATTAACGTCTGACTCTAATAGGGGATTAACAAAATTTTTTTTCTGCCCCTCTGGTTCCTCTCCTTCCAGAACTTTTACTATCCACACTGTGGTATGCTTGTTGTGGTCCCACAAGTCTCTCTTCTGTCAATTTTTCTGTCAGTAAGGTTCTGTTAATTTTTCTTTATTTTTCTCTTTCTTTAGTTGGGTATTTTCTATTAATCTATCTTCAGGTGATTCCTTTTCTGCCATCCTCAATTCCCGACTGAGTTCTTCTGATGAAATTTTTATTTCAGTTATTATATATTTTAACTCAGAATTTCTATTAGATTATTTTTCATAAATTCTGTTTCTTTACTGGTATAATCTATTTATTGAGACATTGTCATCATACTTTCCTTCAATTCTTTAAACATGGTTTCCTTTAGGAATGTGCACATACGTATAAAAGCTGAAGTCTTTTTTTTGTGTTAAGAACAACATCTGCGCCACTCAAAGCTGATATCAATTGACTGCTTTTGTTTCCCTGATTATGGGTCACATGTTCCTATTCTTGGCCTATCTTGCAATGTTTTGCTGAAAATTGAGCATTTTAGACAATATACTATAGCAACTCTCGATTACCTTTTTTTCTATTTTGATCATTCTTTCTCCTTTTTTTTTTCTTTTAATAACTTTCCTAGAACAATGTTTGTACATCTCAAGTCAGTAAGGATTTCACCCTCTGCAGATGGATCTGTGTGTGATCTGGAGGGTTCATAAAGTTCAGGATCTTGCATCCCCTTTGTGTGTGCATACAGCTTCATGTTCCCCAGAGGTATGTGGTTAGTCTGTAGCTAGTCTGATCTCTCTTGCATGTGCACATAACCTTCCAGAAAGCCTGGGATAAACCAAGAGCCTATGAGAGCCCTGTATGGCTGTCTCATTCCCTGGATTGTACTGTTAAAGGCATGGCTCATTTGCTGGTTTGTTTCTGCCCCAACCAGGAATACAACCTCAGGCTAGCTGAGCTGTGGCCCATCCCCATTTGTTGGACATGGAGGTTACTGCTATTACTGACAATGTTGTTGGGTGTGGTAGTCAATGAGTTTTTGATCTCATACTATAGATATATTAGTAAGCCTTACTTCCTGTGCTTTACTTATTTTGGATCCTTACCACACAAAGCACAACACACACACACACACGCACACATAGATATAATGAATATAAACATAGATAAACTTGACTTCTTTGTAGAAAGAAGAGAAAAACTAAGAGACAAAATATCCTAAGCTAATCTTTTGAGTAACATATGAAGCATAAAGTCAGATGAATGCTTCACTTTGCTATGATGTGAATGTTTGTAACCCCCTCAAATTCATTTGTTGAAATCTAATCTCCTATGCGATGGTACTAGGATATGGAGCATTTGGGAGATGATTAGATCATAAGGGAAGAACCCCCATTAATGGGATTAGTGACCTTATAAATGAGGTGGCAGAGAGTTGCTTGGCCCGTTCCACTATGTAAGGACATAGAGAGAAGGTGCCATATATGAACCAGGAATTGGGCTCTCACTAGGTACAAAATCTGCTGGTGCCTTTGTCTGGGACTTCCTAGCCTCCAGAACTGTGAGAAATAAATTTCTCTTATTTATTAGCTGCCTAGTTTATGGTGTTTTGTTATAGTAGCCCCAATGGACTAAGACACACCTTCACTTACATTCTTATTACTTAGTTCTTAAGACATTTTCATTTTTTGAAATTTTCACCTTTATCTATATCCATATTTCTCAGTTCCTAGGATGCTATCCTTTTTGTTCACGAAAGGTTTTTGGTCTTTAGAATTTACTTGACATTAAAAAAAGGAGCTGAGTTCTTCCCTAACAGACATATCTTATCCTCCTTCTCCCAAAGTCTGTGATAAATGAGAATAAGTTGGGACAAAAGGTTTATAACTTTTTGTTTTGGTTATAAATTCACTCACTGATGTCTCCGGACAAAAAATTTAATTTATTCATTTTAAGATTTTTCACTCATTAAGTAATTTAAAAAATTTTTATGTGTCTCTTATTAAAACTTGGGAAAGTCCTTGTCTTCAGTGAGCTTGCAGTCTGGTAGGGAGATAGATAAAGCGGCAGCCAACGGTTCCCATGCCGAATGGGGAGGGCTCTCTCTGGGGCATGCGCAAGGAACTGTGAGTGTAGATGGGCAGGCATATTGACCCAGGCTGGGGAGGTACGACAAGGGAAGTGCCTTGGAGGTGGACGTCAACATCAATCTAGTCTTGAAGGTGATAAAATCCAGGTTCAGAAGAGGCATAGAGAATTCTGGGAAGAAGGAGTTACATGGGCAAAATCATGGGGGCATGTTTTATTTAGGGAATTGCACGTATTTCGGTTTTTATTTTATCTTATTTATTTTATTAACTTACATAGAACTTAATGTGTGTCAGCCTCCATTCTAATTGTTTTGTAAGTTTTAATTCATCTAAGATCCTTTGCTTTAATGCATCTTTAGAATTGGGGTTGGCAAACTAACAGTCTACAAGTCAAATCCAGCCCAGTGCCTGCTTTTGTAAATACAGTTTTGTTGGAAGCAGTCATGCTCATTTGTTTGTGTATTACCTGTAGCTGCTTTAACATTGCAATGACAAAGGTGACAAATTGCATCGGAGAGCATAGGGCCTACAAAGTCTAAGATGTTTACTATCTGAATGTTTACTTACAAAGTTTGCTAATCTCCAGTGTAGAACTTAGCTTTAGAGGAGAGACATGAAGCTACAGAGAGAAGGGGCAAGATTATGGAGGTGGTTGGTTCAAGAAAGGGGATTCACTTACCAGTGCCTTGCAATGTAAGGTAATTGCTCTTCAGTGTAACTGCACCCGGCAACCTGCGTAATTAACACTGGCCCATAAAGACTGCTCAGGGAGAGCTATTAATGTCACCAGCAGACTACGGCAACAGCTTATGGTCTACCCAGTTCTACAGAAAGAGAGAAACTTCACAAAAGATAACTGTTTGTACCCATAGCTGAAGTTTCTGTACTTATTAGCTGAAGTAAAACAGTTTCTGCATTCATGATCTAATTTTATAATAGGTAAAATGATGCTTGGATTGTAGATATGTGTCTTCTAAGCAAAAAGACAAATCTTAGATCTGTTTCCAGCATCAATGGTGTTTAATACCTCCTACATAGGTCCTGATACCACTGACTAATCTCTTGACCCAGGGTAAACTATTTGGTCTTTTTGAGCCCCAGTTTCTTCATCTGACTTCAAAAAAAAATGTTTTGAGGATTCAATGAGATAATAAATGTATTGTCTTTAGTATAGAAATTAGTGTATAGTGGGAGCTCAATAATTATGTTTGTTGTTGTAGAAATCACAAAGCTTCAGAGACCTCTCTGTATCTCTTTAAAGCTGTGTACCTGTAACCCTATATATTTTTTTTATTAAAGAAAAGCTTATTGTTGCAAGTCAACAAACCTCAGCATAATCAAAATGCTCATGAAGTAAACAGCTTGAAGATTAAAGATATATTAAAAGTACAAACAAATGACATTTCTTGGATTTTTTTTTCAAAATTAATTTGGGCGCAAAGCAGAAATCTTTCTGAGAAGAGGTCTGATATCAATGAAGTCTGGAAATATCATCAGAGAAAATTGATGTGCCATTTTTGTTTTCAATTTTCCAGATGCAATAAAAAAGGGTGAAGAATGAGAGTGTGTGTGACTAAGGCGATCCTGAGAAAGACAAGAAGTAGAATCAAAGTGCTACGGCATGTTCCACTTCATCCACTCCCATTTCCCCTCGTCCTATCCTCCATGCGAGTTCCCTGCCCCATCCACAGAGCGGCTGGTTCTCTGGTCTCCACGCTTGCTCAGGTTTTCTGCCTATCGGTCAAGTGTTGTCAAAATAGTAGGGCTTTGCCCTGGAAACCAAAGCATCTGAATTAAAGGAAGATATATTAATATTAAAGTTTCCATCCTTGATAATGAACAATCTACAATATTAAGTTAGCAGAGAGGGTATAAGAAAGCTGGAAAAGGAAGAGAATGCCAGCACAGAGGGGTACGGGCTCCTGACTCCCGCACACACAAGCCTTGATCCGAACGTTTTAGCAAAATCTATTTACATCTAGCAGTCTGGGAAAGTCTTCGGAAAACTTTCCCCTTCGTATTGTCATCTGTGTCTTGAGAATCCAAAGAGAGTTCCAGCTTATATATCTCATAGGTGGGAGAGCTCAGGAGATAGCTTTATCATGTACTTTTAACTGAGAAATCCTAACCTAACGGTTGATTCCTGGAAGCATAAACTGCAGTCTTTTTTTTTTCTTCCCTTAACAGCACCTGATAATCATACACTGGTGTTGTTCCCAGGTCTCTGAAGCTTGTGCAGGGATTCCTGTAGTTCACCCATGGGAAAAACTTCCTGTACCTGTTGGTTGTGAACTTGGGCGGAATGTATTAAAACCTTACCATAAGTCTACAGATAACTTGGTAAGCTTATTTAGGGGTATCATGTGTCCGTTCAATTTTCTCCGATGGCTAAGGTTGAAAGGACAACAGAGCTCCTGAGTGATAGGCAGAGCCTTATGAAGTTCTGTCACCACTTTCTCTGTAAATTTTGTCACTATGCACATGTGAGAATAATCCCCATGTGGGAAATGCAAGTCTACAGAAGAGAATTGACTTTTGACCAGGAAAAGCATCTAGTGCCTCCCTCCCCCACCACCCAGAAAGGAGATAGACAATAGAAAAAAGTGTTCACATCCACTTGCATGGAACAACTTATAAAATCCACCTGTAAAGGTTTAAATAGAGCTTCAAGCTTTAGTTCTTTCCTGTGTCCCACCTGTACAGTTTTGCCAGGATTATGAGTTTGGCAGGCAGAACATGTGCCAGAAACATCCTCATAAATTTTGAATGAAACTGCCATGTTGATGCTGGCCTCAGATTATAACCATTTTTTTCTCTGCTATGGTAATAAATCTGAACAGTTCTGGCTATTGAATTGTGTTAGTCAGCGTTGTCAGAATGGAAGACAGTGAAATTCTGTCTTGAAGAATAATACAAAACTATTTGTAAGGATGTGATCAAGGATTACAACCTATGAACAATGAGACAAGCGAAAACTTTCCAGGGCCTTTTGATCTATATGATGCAGCTTTTATCATTGTCCCTGATTGAGGTCCCTGATATTTGTTTACAAATGGGTATTTATTTGTAGACATTTCTTGTACCAGTCTTTATACTGGAACACAATTGAGTTTCTTTAAACCTGAAAAGTATGCAATCATTGAAAATATTTATTTTAATACATCTCACCAATATACTACGAACCTATGAAGATTAAACTTCTGTCTTGACCTGTCATGACTTTTTTCTTTTATTTTAATTTTGGTGAACAAAGAGTTAACCAAACCTTTAATTTCTGTATGTGTAACAAATAGAAAGTTTGTTTCTGAAGCTGAACTTTATTTCTGCTTGAAGCCCCCACTCAGCTGCAGTGACGATAATCTTATCAACAGAGGCCCTCCTCTCTTGTGTCCAGGCTGGGGAGATTTCTGTAGTGACAAAGTGACAAAATGAGGAGAAGAGGGAGATGTCAGGTTCTCAAGTTAGTAGTCCCCACAGAAAACCTGAGATGTTTTTTGTGCACCCTGGCGTTTGGTTTTCAGTGTTTTGGTCTCAAGCTTGAGGGTTGGGGATGTCTGTGTCTTCCTTCGTTTGTGGTGTGGCAGAAATACCTGCAAAGCAGCCCTTCTGCCTGACGTATTTGAAGCATCACCCCAGAACTTGTTAGAAATGCAAATTCTAGAGCCTCCCGACCAACCTCCTAAGTCGGAAACTAACATACAGTCAGGAGACTGCAAATTCTCCAAGTCTCCGTTCTGCAAAGGCTCTGCCCAGGAAAGAGTGGGCAGGCATTATCTAACAGCCTCTCCTTCTCTTGCAAGGGGAAGGAGGGCTTATGAATCTCATTCTAGTTCCCTTTCCCTCTCTTTTTTTTTTAAATAGACTTTATTTTTTAAGAGCAGTATTAGATTTACAGAAAAATCAAACAGATATTACAGAGCATCCCCACCTTCCCCTATTATTATCTTGCAATATTATTGTTCGAATTAATAAACTGATACTGATATATATTATTAACTAAAGTCCATAATTCACATTAAGATTTACTCTTTCTATTGTACATTTTTTTATGGGTTTTGGCAAATACATAAAGTCAAGTATCCATCAACGCTATATCATACAGAATACAAAACTTAACTTTAAGTTAATAAAAATTTGGAGACCATAATGTTTTCCCACAGAAAATAAATTAAACAAATAAAGACCTTAGTCACCATTAAATGCTTTGAGAAACAAAATACAGTTCAAGAAGTAAGGCCATTTACAGATCTAGAATAGTTTACTCCCTTAAGAAACAATATGAAAACACGGTGCATTTATTAAGTTCAAATGTAACAATTAAAAGTAAGCTGGAAGCTAATAACATCTATTTAACTGATTTGCTTTGACCAAAAATAAAGTAAAATAGTAGTCTTGGATTCTCTAGCTTGACTGAAGGCTAAATTCCCAGTTTTTAGCCTGTGAAAAAATCATATCCTTTTAAAAAACAAGCTTTTTAATGTTAATTAAGAAATAACATTTGCAAGAATTTTCATATTAGATAACATAACTTTACCTTGCTAGTTCAAGTTTGTTAACTCACACTAAGCATCCACAGAAATAGCTTCAAACACCTACCAGCTCTCAGCATGTCCTGCAGGACACAGAGCCACATGTGTACTCACCAGAAAGGATGGACATGTACACTCTGCTTGCAGGAAGAGCATTCCACATTGTTTGTATGGATGATAAATGATCAACAAGCTATAAGCAAGTGGATTCTGATTTTTCTGGCTGCTTGTTTTAAATTTTGGGGGTGAGGGTGGTGGGAGGGGTGCAGAGAAGAAAAAAGGAATCAGGGGTCCCTCTGCTGGTGAACCCACATAAGAGATGAAAGCAGGTTAAGACATTGGAAGAAAAAAATATTTTATTAATTGCTGTTGACCCAAACCCAAGTTCCTGGTAGTCCCACTAAATTACGTGAATATAATTTTAAATCTTGGCATCATTTTATGATATTTATTTTCAATTTTATTGCTTAGCCTTTGCATGGTCTATGTTTAATGAAAACACTTTGGCGTCTGTGAGTGTATTAGGGGAAAGAAGGCTTTTCACGTTTTGTTTGAGATCACGCGATCTGGCTTTGTAGTTCAGCAAAGTCTTGATCACTACTTAAAACTGATTTGAGAGACTCAGAGGTGTGAAGAAAATACCCAAGCGTTAAGCATCAGATAAGGTCACAGGCTGTCTTAGTAACAGCAACAGCAACGCAGTATGATTTTAACAAATCACTTATTGTCTCTTGGTCTATATTTTCTTGTTTATAAACAATGAGTTAGAGGGCCTAGTAGATCACTAGGTTTTAAAATGCTGCAAAGCCATTCTTTCTGTTTGTTTGTTTGAAGTTAAGATATATGTTTAATAGAAACAGGGGACCTCTTTTAAAGGGCCGTTCCCTCTTTGCTCAGCCCCAGCATAGTAGATGGAGCCACCTATGCCATTAATAAGCCACCAAAAATACCCCAACCTAAGCCTTAGAGAGAGCGGGAAGAGGCCTACCCCATTCCCTGGGAACAAACACCAGGGTCAGGGCTGACTTCGCAGATTTGTTGCTCTCCATCCTGTCCCAGACAGATAGATATGCCCTGGCATTAGCAAACTGGCATATGAGAAGCTACCCACCTCCCTCCTGTCAAGCTTTGACTCTCTAATCATCCCTTTTGAATTCATTTTCCAAAAAATCCCTCAGATCAGTAAATGACCCCACCATCCCTCCAGGTGACCCCCCAAATACCTAGGAATCAAGTTGGAGTCGTCTCTCATCTCCGCGTCTGATTTGTCAGCTAATCTTCTTGCCCTCATGACTGTAACATGTCTCGAATTAACACACTTTCCCCATCTCTGCACCCCCTGTCTAGTCCAACCACCGTCCTCCATAACAGCACTACTGGAGAGGCTCTGGGTCTGGTCTCTGCTTTTGCTCTTGTCTGTTCCTCCCATGGGCCATTCTCCACTTGGCAGCTGCTAGAGTGGCTGTCCTCAAAGGTAAATCAGATTTTGTCCTCTCCTGCTTAATTTGCTTTGATTACTTCCATTGCACTTAAAATAAACTCCAAACTCCTTACCCCTCTCGGGTTCCTGCTTACTTTTCCAATTTACCATGGACCACCTCACCCACTCGGTGCACTTCAGTGCACCGACCTTCCCTCTCTTCCTCAGGCATAGCTAGCAGCTCGGCATCTGTCCTAGCCATTCCTTCTGTGGGGGACGTGTCCCATCCCACCCCAATGCTTCATGTGACTGTTCCTTCTTCATGTGGAGGTCTGATCTCATGTGTCAGTGCCTCAAAGAAACTGTATTTGACCAGGCTCCACTGCTCCCTCCACCCTGTCCCCTGACTCTTCAACATAGCACCCCATTCATAATACTTCCTTTACAGGGCTTCTCACAAGCCACGTCCCCTGGTTACTGTGTGCACTTGTTTGTTCCCTGTCTCTCTAGCTGGCACCTGCAGGAGGGCAGTAACCTCGTCTACCTAGTGTCACTGCTGTGTTTTGCAGACCTAAAAACGTTGGCTGGTATACAGTGAGCACTCAGTGGCATTTTGCTTAATGAAAGAAGATATTGATTTTAACATCCTGTGAGATTCAGAATGATTTAAGTTCTAATTCTTAGTTGCAATTCTTAGAGGTGGACTGGGAAGTTACAAAGTCTCACTCATGTCCTTTGATTTTTCTGGGAACCTTATGACAGTCAGTTCATGTGTTCTTTCTCTAGGGAAACTTCCTGTGTTTCTTCTGATCTGGGTTTTCTCTTCCGTGTGTTTACCTTTTACCACTGATCTTATTACACAGTAGTGCTATTATTGACTTATATTTGTGACTTCTCCACTAGACTGAATTTCTTGACAGTAGAGGCCACTTCTTATTTGTTTTTGAAGTGTTAGGACAGCATCTGTACAATATGTATAATAGCTAATTGGTGCATAAATAAATGTGAGAATCCACTAAAAATCAGAATCACATCTCTTTAAATCAATGACAGTATGGCAGGACATGTAACATGAAATGCCCTTGAATAATTCCAGGGCTCTCAAAATTCATATACAAAGCCAATGTGTAAAATCATGGCATATGCTAACTGATAGTTAAATAATACTGAAATAGTATGCACTGCTGTCAGCATCTCTACCCAAACAAGCTTTCCATCTCATTTTGCCACAGACTTCTGCTGTTATCTCCTGTGATCCTCTTTGATTCTTTGCTTAGAAACCACCCTTTTAAGGTGCTCATGATTGAGAGCTAATAAAAGTATCTTTAGTGAAAACCTCCTAAACTCAGCTAAAGTAGGGGTTAACTTTCACCCACCCTCCCTCATGCACATACCTCAGCAACCACAGATATTAAACGAGTGCATTATCCAAGTGCTCTTCTGTTCTTCCTTTCTTTTAACTTGCAACATGAACACTTCATAAGACCTTGTTGGATTTAATTGGCCTATAGTTCAGCTGCCTCTGCCCTGTAGATTTGTCCCCAAAGGGTCTGTAGGCTCTGTAGACCGAGGCAGCAAGCAAGGGACACAATTGTCTAATTTTGCATTGCTGCTTCTCTGTTTCCTTCAGCATTTAGAAGATATAGGAAGGCATCACGTTTCCTGCATTTCTAGCAGACTACCTGGTTCTGGCAAAGTCAGCTTGGTATTAGAAGAGTTTTGCCAGTTCTGACTCTCTACATCACAGTTGCCCTACCAGTGCATCCTGACTTGGTAATATTTCCAGTTCATTCTACACTACTTTTAAATATCTCATTATTAGTGTTCTGAAACAATTCTACAAAAGTAGAAGAAGGTAGAAATAATGTCCAGGGGCTCAGAGGCCAGATGGCAGATGGGCAACACCTCCCGCCAGAGCGTCTCTGCGAGAAGGAGAAATTTTAGATGAAAGAGAAAAAAACAAACAGGCAGACAAACATAGATCGGATGAGGGTCAGAAGGAAGGGTGCCTAAACCTACAGGAGACTTCACTGGAAGAGGTGGCAGAGCGGAACTGGAAGGAGAAAGGCATCAACAGGGATTAAACGCTGACAGGCTTGGAGACCAGCAGGAAGGGTAGGTGGAATGGTTAAAATTCCCCTCCCTTGCATCTCACCCTGCTGGTGGGTTCCTGAGCTGATAGAGAGACCTGCTGACACCACCCCCTCCCTGGAGGCTTTGCCCAGAGGTGGGGAACAGACCTTTGACCCCTGCTAAAAGCATTTGTGTGGCTAGAGGGCAGGCTCACCCAACCCAGCCCCACCCAGCCTCACTCCCCCACCTTCCCCGACAGAGATGGAGAATAAGGACACACCTTAGTCCCAGGGCCTCACCCACCACCTGAAGCACTAGAATGCTTCTCCAGAGGAACTAGAGCTGGTTACAGGACTCAAAATCAAAATTGCAGCTTGCTCCTCCTAGCAGCGCCACCTACTGACAGGGAGGTCAATTTGCAGCCCTTTTACGGCATTTTCTGATTCATCATACAGGGTGTGGTCGAATCTCACCCACGAGCATCACCTACTGGCTCAGAAACTAAACTGTGTGTCATTAAATAAAAATCCAAAGGTAAGAAGCAACAGCTGCTCCAGATGGGAAGGAATCAGCGAAAGAACTCTGGAAGCATGAAGAATCAAACTGAAAGGACACCCACAAAAGGGAACACCGGCTCTTTAGCAATGGATATCAACCAAAATCAGAACACTGAAATGACAGAAAAAGAATTTCAAACATGGATTGTAAGAAAACTCAATGACATGCAAGAGAAAATGGATACCCAACACAAAGAAGCCACACACACACACACACACACACAAATCCGGTACATGGAAGAAAAACTCACTAAATAAACTGAAATATTAAAGAAAAATAGAACTTCTGGAAACGAAGAGTTTATTGAAACAATTTCAAAATACAGTGGAAAGCCTCAGAATAGGCTAGATCAAGCAGAAGAAAGAATCTCAGGCATTGAACATAACACCTTTCAATTAAACAAGTCAGTGGCAGAGATAGAGCAGGGAAATAAGAGAAAAGAGCAAAGCCTACAAGAAATGTGGGATTATGTGAAGAGTCCTAACATAAGAGTTGTAGGCATCCCTGAGGGTAAAGAAGAAAATACACAAAGGTTGGATAAACTATTTGAGGACATAATGGAGGAAAATTTTCCTGGCCTTGCTAGAAATCTAGATATCCAGGTACAAGAAGCTCAAAGGACTCCTGGAAGATTCATTGCAAACAGGAAGACACCACGACACATAGTTATCAGACTGGCCAAAATAAGCACGAAACAGGCCTTCCTATGAGTTGTAAGGCAAAAGAAGCAGGTAACTGTCAAAGGAAAACCCATCAGAATAACAGCAGACTTCTCAACTGAGACCTTACAAGCAAGAAGACACTGAGGCCCCATTCTCCGTCTTCTCAAACAGAATAATGCCCAGCCTAGAATTTCGTATCCTGCAAAACTAAGTTTCTTATATGAAGGAGAAATAAAGACCTTCTTAGACAAGTGAAGACTGATGGAATTCATCAAGACAAGACCTGCCCCCCAGGAAGTATTCGGAACAGCCTTACACACAGATTGGCACAATAGACACTCACCGGTATAAAATCATCCAAAAGCTAAAGGTTAAAGGTCAGATATTATGATGGCTCAAGAGAGAAAACAGAACAACAAAGTTCAACTCAATGGGTTGAACGGAAATCTGCCCACTTATCAATTCTTTCAATAAATGTGAATGGCTTGAACTGCCCCCTAAAGAGACACAGGCTGGTCGAATGGATAAAATATACACAAACCAAGTATCTGCTGTCTTCAGAGAACATATCTAACCCCAAGTATGTATTCAAATACAAGGTGAAGGGATGGAGAACAATATTCCATGCAAATGGAAACCAAAAGACAGCTGGTGTAGCAGTTCTGATTTCAGATAACTTAGTGTTCAAATCAACAAAAGTAATGAAAGACAAAGATGGTCACTCATCACAAGGGGTTGAGTGGATTAATAAAATGTGCTATATGTATACCTTATAGTACTACTCAGCCACAAAAAAACAGGGGTCATATAGTACCTCTTGTATTATCCTGGATAGAGCTGGAGCCCATTCTACTAAGTGAAGTATCGTAAGAATGGAAAAATAAGCACCATATTCTCACCATCAAATTGGTATTACCTGATCAATGCTTAAGGGTATATATAGTAATAACATTCATCAGGTGTCGGGCAGATGGGAGGGGGTAAGAGGGGATGAGTATATACACACCCAATGGTGCAGTATGCACCGTCTCGGGGGAATGGACACAATTGGAGCTCTGACTCTGGTGGGGCAAAGACAATATATGTAACCTAAACATTTACCCCCATAATATGCTGAAATAAAAAAAAAATAATGTCCAAACTGAAAATAATATAAGATCAAAGAACAAATTACTTAGGCCTTTATGATAAAGGTTCTGGGGTTCTCTGTTGTATTTTTTCTTCCAATTTAAACATTCAATAAAACCAGTTGCTTGTGTTTCTTCTGTTTTGTTGCCTTTAACTCACTAGAGGGAGACAGAGGAAAAGGTTTCAGAGAAGCTAAGCCAGAAATTACACTGACAACCCAATACCCAGGAAGGTTAGTATTCTCTACCTTGCTAAAAACAACTTGGGCCCAAATGTCAAATCTAATGGTAACGAAAATTATTAATAAGATGCTTGTTTTTTTGAGTCCTTATCTTGAGGATAAGTGTATTACAGATAATTCAGTCAATCTATTCATTGGCTAGGAGTGGATTACTGACAAATTTGATGTCTTCTGTTTGTAAGCCAATCAAAGGTATTCGCAAATAATTATTTTGTTTCTTCTGTTCTCCCTTCACTGGATTTTCACTGGAAATATCCCAAGCAAATCACTCCCTTACTGATCTTCCAAATTTCCTCTTGCTTATAGACTGTAGAATAGCATTTTAAAAGTTTTGAAGTTGTCATTGAACCATGCACGTTGTTAGGAATCAAAGCATAAATATGGTTTCTGTAGACCTATCACATTAGATAGTATGGCACTACGCCACTTACATGACTAAATCCTCCCCTATCCCTTTTAGGGATTGGGTGTATTTTGAATAGAAAGAGATCTTACTCCTGGCTGTAGGGTTGGCTCCTGTGATTGAGCTCCTTCCTGTTGTTTTCCTGAGCCTATCCAGCCACCTTTCCCCACCACCCCCTCTCTGAAGTGGACATGTGGACATGCGTAATTCGAAAATGGCACTGGGACTCCATTTTAATGGAGTTTTAATCAGCAAATGAATAGTGATGACTATACTTACTCCAGATGAGGTGACACAGTTGACTTCAGGCAATTTTCTGAGGAGGTGATAATTCTCCTCAGTGTATCTCCTTCCTTTTCCTCTACTATGTACCCACAGAGAAGGTCTCTCTCTTTCTCTTTCTATGATTCTGATAGCTCTGGGTTTGCCTCCCCAATAAAATCAATATTGAACTCAAGTCATTTAGACATATTTATTTGATGTCCTGCCTTGTAATAAGAGGGCCGTTAGTTGGGTGTGAAATAAATGTATATTTAACTGATTCTGAAGTTTTATTCTGTGGCCCCTTTAATCAGAGCTCCTCGCACCCACATTCCAAGGGCCTGTGTCCCAGTGCTGACGTGTTGGCACTAGGATCGTAGCATACATACTATGTCCACTGCTGGTTCCTCTCGGAGCAGTATCCTCCTCCCTGGATCTGTGTAGATTTTCCCACAAGACTCACCTGTTCTCAGCTCTTTTCTCCCAAAACCCAGTGAGCAATCTGATCATTAAAGCATCCTAAGGTATAAATGACCCATTGTGCTTTGACATATGATTATTTATGGGTTTTGTAGGTTTGAGGGATCTTTCTGATTATACTAGCATTCCTACCCAGAGGGCTAAATCTTTAAAGGCAACATTTTGGACATGGAACAAGAATCTGAGAAATGTTTTTTGTGCTGAGTTTCTCAGGTGGCCCCCTGTGGATCTGTTTTCTGTGTCTAAACTCGGGCCAGGTCCACTTTCAGTGTGTTTCTCTCTGAGATCACAGAAATGGGTCATCTGGATGAAATGGTCTCATCTTTCTTCTCACACCCAGGCACTGGCAAAGCCATACTTGGTTCTGTCTCAGACGTGGGCCAAAGCCTCCTGCAAAGGAATACAAAATTGGTCTGTGGAGAAAAAGGTCATCTGGGCCTCTTCTCTGATCTCCCTGGGCTAGTGAGGCAAACACATCTGGAATGAGCTTTAAATGTCTGCCCACAGGTGGGTTTAAAAGGAGATTGTGAACAAAGGAACACAGTTCCTGCCCCTGCTCTGCTGCTTGAAGAGGAGATGGAAAGTCCCCTGGCAGAAGACAATGGCAGGCCTTTCCCTGGCACTAGAGTCACCACCTGGAAGCTGAATTGCAAAAAGCAAAGGGCAGCCTGGTGTTTTCCCCTTTCCCTTTAATTACAGAATAACCTGTATCTCTTTCCATTCTGCAATGGAATATTGTTCCTCTTTCATTAAATATGTACGTTCCATCAAATATGGATTAGCAATGGGCCTTACTAGGGAACAGTGAGTTACAGTTTTTCCAGTCTGACTTAAATTATTTATGTTGGTTTTATGATCTAGAAAGCAAATGTATGCATTTTAAAAACTTGAAGATGTTTTCAATTTTCCACAGCAATATTTAACAAACTCTTGCATTTCAGCTTTGAAAAAAAGCAAGCTTGTTACACTGCAGAAATGAGTTAGCCATTTTTTCAAATAAGAACCTATAGCCCAATCCACACAACTGCCCTTTTTTCATGCCATTATGTTTGGCCAATTCTGGTTTGAATCTTCTGTTGACTCTAACACTGTGGCTTGTTGGTTTGATATATTATCTTTCTTACACAATCTGGGATTTGTTTAAAATACAAGTAAACTAATTGTGGTTTTTGTGCAGAAATGATACATAGAAACTTGAAAATGTATGGCTTTCAGTGAGAAAAAAATGGCATGCAAAGAGAAAATAAACCATAATTTATGTAATCATAAGTGTGATTAAACCTAGCACCGTGAGTTAATGTAAAATACTATTCAATGTAATCAGTATTTTATTTTTATGATCTCATAGAGGAAAATGTGTTTTCTTTGCTAGAAGGTTTGTAGTTTTATTGTCTATGTCTAGGTTTATAAAAATGTAAACATTGCAAAGAGCACTCCTTCCCCTCCTCTTAATAAACTAAAACTAAAATTTATTGTAAAATGCAGCTGAAGATTAAACATACTGTCTGCTATATGTAATCATACCCAATCAGAAGTCATGTGTCATTTCTGGAGTTACTGACTGATAGGAATACTAGGGAATAATTTTCACTGCTTTTATTAAACTAATGATTTTTTTTTTATTCCTGAAAGTATTTACATTACATGTACGGTACATATTCTGTGTTTAACTTATTCATTTTTAACAATATTCTTCTCTTTATACCTCCCTTCATGCTTATGTGTAACTAACATTTATATAAAGCTTTACATTTACAAGACAGTTTCAAAATACATTATCTCATTTAATCTTTACAATAACTTTTGAGGTGGGATTCACTAACCACGTTTTATAGATGAGGAAGAAGGAATTGGAGACTTTACATTTCTTCCCCAAACTCACACAGGGCAGAAAGCAGCAGAGTAGGGAACAAATCACAAATTCAGGTCCCAGGTTTTGAGCCTGGTCCACTCCTCCTCCTCCAAATGTCTTTGCCACTTGGAGCCTTCTCCTGTGAGCACACCTTAAATGCGTGCATCCTTCCCTCCAACTCAAGGACTATATGCAAATTTGTAGGTAGCCCACACATTCTTACATTTTCCTTACCTCTATATCTGAAGTTACCTATTTGCTATTGGGGAGAAATATATAATTAATAAAATATTTCCATTTTTAAGTTTTAACAAGCTGGTTCCACATTCAGCCCACATTAAGCTCTTACTAAGATGGCTTTGCATCTGTTGGTCTCCTTTGCTAGAATGTGAACTCCTAGAGGCAGATGTGTTATTATCTTAACATTTCCTGTGCCTAGCTCAGTGCTTCATATAGTCAATGTTCAAATAGTTCTTGTCAACGATAATTCATGAAAAGCTAAGATAAAGGCAATCTTTCCTACTGGATGTTCAACTATATCAAGCTCCCTTCTACTTGAATGAGTTGAACATGCTATGACAAATATATAAAAAATTTGAAACCAATGAAAGCAGAATATGAAAACTAGACTCCTTTTACTCTCATATTTGATATAAATTTACAGGTTGATATAATTACAATTGAAAGAGGTTTTAAAAATCCTCTTTTGACGATTAAGATCTTAAGATTTTGCTTGTCCATTTCCTGAGATCATTAGAGTTTGGGATGTCTGTATTCACCTGAGGGTCTACTAAACAGTCAGCCCTCTGTAATGCGCTTGTTGATGAACATAGTACGTGAATGCTAACTGCTGTCTCGCTGGCTCCTTGAGATTTGGGGGCAATGATAAGGTGCCCTCTGCAGGCCATTCCTCTGAGAATGAGCTTTGTGGAAGTTGCCTTTGTAAAGCTTTGGTAGGAAATCTCTATTTGTTTTCGTGTCCAGGAAAACTGCTGTTTATGTTTGAACTGTTACAGGTAGTAACTGATGATCTGAATACTCCATTAAAAAATTTCCCATGTGGCTTTTTATTATCAATCTTAAGAAGGCTAATGTTTTCCAGGACTCTTCAGCGATGGTTCCTTCTGTTTCTTCCTAAATCTTAAACCTCTCTTTTTCGACTACAAGTCCACAAACCAGTGCTCCATTCTAAAAACTCTCCCCTCAATCCTAGTGCCACCTCACATATTCATAACTACTCTAATTCCCGCCATTTCTGCAGTTCCAGACTTTTCGAAGAATAATCTGCCTCCCTGGTCCTCACTTCTTCCCCTGCCATTTACAGTAGATGTAGTAAAAATGGAAGTAAAAGTACCACTATTGCTCAAAGAGGTTTAGTACGGTAGCTAATGACTTTCAATTGCCTGATCTAATCAGAAATTTAATTCATTCACTTTAAATTTCTATTAAATTTTTAAAATGACACATTAGACATTTCTATACACATAGGAAGTCTCCAAAATAATATAACACATCCACAGATGAACCATCTAGAGTTTAGCTTATGCTAATATTTTATCATATTATCTTTAATATTCCTCCTTATAAGAAATAAAATGGTTCAGTCCTTTTAAATGCTCACCATCCCTGTTTCTTTACTTTCAGTACCTCTCCCTCCCACATTCTGTAGCGTCTGACGATGATCAAGCCTTTCTTTCTACCCCTGGGCTCCCCCTAGCACTGCCACGTTTCCTGTATTCTCTTCCGACACTACGTGGCTGTTACTTTGTTCCTTCTTCCTTGCCCACCTGCCCCTTAACGACGGCATTCCCACGTGATGTGTTCCCTCTGGGTCTGGTGTCTTTCTGCTTAACTATAATCTAGTGAAGTCCACTGTCCCACTTTATTTCCTGTGTGCCCACATTTCCCAAATCTGCGTTTCTAGCTTGGACCCTCTTTTTTGAGCACCATGCTCACGTGACCACTAAAGATAGCTTTCTGTATATGGTGCAGCCCTATCCAAATCTGACCTGCTGGTCCTTGTACCTCAATATACTAGACCTCTATGGACTGAATGTTTGTGTCCACCCCAAGTTCATATGTTGAAACTTAGTCCCCAAGACGATGGTAGTAAGAGGTGGAGCCTTCGGGAGGTGATTAGGTCACAGGGGCAGAGCCCTCAGGATGGGATTAGT
>RJWJ010024273.1:0-24971 GCA_004363605.1 Indri indri | reverse complement strand
CCAATTTTTCTAACTCTGAGATCTTAATCCACCTGACCAGAATTTATTTTATAAGTGCAAGTTACCTATGTAGATCAAATATGGGTACTCCTGATTAATGAGTGAAAAACTGAGAATGTTCCCAGCTTTGAGAGAATGTTAACTGAGAACAAAAGGGAAATGTAGCTGTGAAATTTTTTCTGCCTCCATGTTCTTGTTTATATCAAGATCTTTTTGTTGTTTTTGCAAGGTATCTAAGGAGGTATTTTCCCCATGCTGTTGCAAAATCTGTAAAGGGGGAAAAAAATCTCTAAACTAAAATAGCACACGTAAACCGCAATTCTGACCACTGCAAAGTGTATGGGCATGCCAGTAGCTTTCTGAAATGAGTTTAAACCAGAGGTCACAAACTGGTAGCCAGCTGGCTGTATCCAGCCCACAGATGTATTTTGTTTGTCCCACAGTGTTGGCCCACACGGGGCTTTTAAAAAACTTAAATCTCTTGCCAACATTAAAAATCAAAAGATTTCCCATCAAAACCTGGATTTCCAGGTTGTCATACAAAGTGGAAGATGTCACATTTGCACCTGGAAAAGAGTAGCTGGAAGTGAGTGGCAGTGGCTACCCTTTCAGCCAGAGTGTAGGTGCTTTAGTCTCTCCCCACCTAATCTATCCCACTCATTTGTAAGACCACATGAGTCCTGAGGGTGTCTGAGTTTGTGACCTTTGGTTTTAAAGGTTAAGCCCTTTAAATGCAATGCCAAATCATTATTGGGCTTTTCTCAAACCATCCCAAATAAGAGACTCTTCAGTCAATAATGTGATAGCTATGATAGAAAGTAAAGCATATGAGACCAAAATGATTTGAGAAATGGAAAAATCCAGTAGTCAGGTCCATTTGGATTCCTGTTCTAAGATATTCGTTTCATTTAGAAATACACATTCACTTTTATTATTTCATTTATTCCTCCCAACAATCCTACAAGGAAAGAATTACTGTCAGATAAACAACTGAAGCTGGGTGAAGTGAAATATGTTACCCAACCAAGATCATCCAACTTGTAAATTCTGAAGTCAGATGTTGAACCCAGTTTTGTCCAGTGACAAAGACGGTACTTTTAGAATAATGAAAGAACACTTTGTAGAGCCACGAAGCTTGTTTCTACCTCAGGGCCTTTGCACCTGCTGTTTCCTGATACTTGGAAATTTCACCTAGATCTTCACATGGGAGGGTCTCACTCTTTTACTTCATTTACATCACCCCTACTGAGAGGTTTCTCCTAATCATCCTATTTAAAATAACACACACGCGCGCACATGAATTAGCACGAGCGCGTACACACACATACATACCCGCACGCACCAATTACTCTCTAGACCCTGTACTCCTCAAAGTAAGGTCCAGGGATCAGCAGCAACAGTACGTGGGAGCTTTTAAAGAATTTGAAATCTCAAGCTCCTTCTCAGACCAGTTGAATCAGAATCTGCATATTAACAAGATCCCCAAGGGATCTTTTTGCATCGGAAGTGTAAAAAGCATTACCCTACACACACCCTGCCCAATAGGAATATAATGTGAGTCACAAGGGTAATTTTAAATTTTCTAGTAGCCACATTTAAAAGGTAAAATAAAAGGTAAAATTAATTTTAATAATATAGTTTATTTAACTTATGAGTACTACAATTTCAACATGCAGTCAATACAAAATTATAAATGAGAACTTTAGCATTCTGTGTATTTTACTGTTACAGCACGTTTCAATTTGGATGCTTCACATGTTCGATAGCCACATGCAGATAGTATCTCCCATGCTGGACACAGGAGCTCTGGAATGTCAATTACTTTATTTTTCTTTGTGGGCTTTATCCCCAACAGAATTTTTATTACATATTTTTTGGCTGGTTTGTTTGCTGTCTCCTCTACCCTCCTACTAGAATGCCAGTTCCAGGAGAACAGGTGCTTCACCTGTCTTATTCACCACTTAATCCCCAGTACCTACACAGTACTGAACACATGATAAATATTTATTAAATATTTGTTGAATGAACGAATGAACAGAGAATAAGACCTTTCTAGTACTTTTGAGTGGCGGTGTGGTATGGGGGAAGAAACCAGCACTTTGAAATTAGATAGCTGTGCCTTCAAATCTCAGCTCAGGCACTGGCCAGCTAAGTGACTGTGAGCCAGTCATTTAAAACCCTCTCGGAGTGGCCTGTGCGATGGAAACGCTGCTATTTAACTCACAGCATCATAATGACACTCACCGGGGATAACGTATCCACAAAGCACCAACTGCCCCAAAGCTGGCAGTCCATAAACTCCAGTGCCATTTAGCACCTCCATTCTCTCTCCAAAATACCCTGTGCAAATAACGCTGCTACCCACTGACCACTGTCCTCTGGGTAGCATGAGCATGACTTTTGAGAGCATTCTGCTGTCTAGTTACTTTCCCCTAGCCAATGGGAAGAGTGTATTAAGTGCTGACAGTGAAGACAACTTAAAACCACGGAGAATCACTTCCCATCACCCTGGAGCGGAGTAGTTTCCAATGTAAAGTGGTCACGGTTACTGTACAGTCTGTAAGCCACCAGGGAGGAAACAGCTCAAGTCATCTCTGTCACTTTGATAAGTTCTGCAGTGGCAGCCAGTTGGCCTGGCCTGAGATCCTACTTAGAAGAGTTTAAGATCTCTGCCTAGACAGCTTGTATCTGCTCATACTGAAAAGATGCACTGTGGCTTTGCCCCTTTTTGGAGAGGGAAAGGGAGAAAGAAGTGGAGGGTTTAATCTCACCGATTTATTAATCACCGGCTTGTGTCAATCCACCAAGTGAGGCTTGCTTCCCCGTAGCATTAACATAGACATCCTAATCCATTAGTCTATCTTGCCCTGAAAATCTGATGCACATGTTCTAATCTCAAATGTGTTTTTACATCACATTAGATCAACAGCATAGAAGCAAAGCAAAACCCAGATTTAGAGATAACTGGAGCGACACCGAGAGAAAAAATTGCTAGGGCTACTTAGTTGAATATGAGTACACCCCAAGCGCGCTGTGCTGAGAGCAGCCCCGGTTTCTTTCCGGCTCTTTCTCTTACTGAAAACACAAAAACACTTGTAAAATTAATAGGCTATGGAAGCACACTTTAAAAAATAATAATAAATAAATATGGGAAAAATCAAAACCTTTAATTAACCTGTGGATCTCTAATAAGGCAAATAGATTCCAGACAGCATACCTGGTATGGGAAGGAATTATACCATTTAAGCACACATGCCACCATTTAAAAAATTCAGATTTTGAACCAAGAGGAAAGTTTTCTGTTACTGGTTTGAATCAATGCCACTGTTTCCTTTTCTACAGTACAGTGAGGATGTCATGCCCTCTTCCTACATGGGAGGGAGAGGAGAGGGAGTCTGAAGAGATGGAACTAATGAAAAGCTCACAAATGCCTCAAAGCAGTGCTGTCTATGATAAACTGGAGAGCTGTCCAAGGCAATCCCGGCACACTCAGCTCCTGTGGGTCCAAGGGGTTTCTAACAGTCTTCTCAACAGCCAAGTTTGGGTGGCTAATTATTCCTCTATGTTAGATAGACATGTAATGGCAGGAAGCTTGTTCTTAAGACAGTTTCTTCTCCTGCACTTCGAATCAGCACCACTGGCCAAGATGCCAGGGTGGGAGATCAGGACACAGAGATACTGCATGGTCCTCTTAAGCGAGGATCAAGGGAATCATGTCCCATCCACATCTCTTCAGTTAAACAGTTGTGTGAGTGGCTACCAAATATTGACACTGAGCCCCAAATATCACAAGCATTGTTTCCAAATGAGCAGAAGGCTAGGAGTACCACAGCACTGGCGTAGTATCTTCAGTAGTCATGTCATGACAGCAAGGTGGTTCATATACCTTCTCTTCCCAGCATCAGTATAACAGAACATAGGAGAATCTGGCATCTTCTATCCTTTCATTCAGAAAATTACCCACACAGCACGATGGGACTTCTTGGTACACATTCCACCACATACCCTTCATTAAGTTTAAGTCATCCAAATCAAGCACTCCCTTCTCTATTTCCAGCTACCACAAAGCAACCCCAACACATGGTGGAAAGATTTGATCTTTATGCCTCCCCTCAAGGGGCTTTTGACACTTCTCACAAGATACCCAGCATTAAAATTACAATCGGAAAAAAAAGAAACAAACAAACCACAGTTACCCTCATAGGGCCAAAGCTACTTCACAGAAGAAACCAGAACATTCCTATAACCAACAATTAAAAAACTGAAACCTTCCCAGACATCGTACCCCTTCTTTATTTTGCTGTTGTTGCATTAATCATCCTAACACCTTTTTAATTATAATCACAAACTGGAAGTCATGGCTTGTGATGTTATAAATACTGATTTTCCAGTTAAATTAGGCATTTGCTGTTTTATGTTTTGATTGGAAGGGGCTGTTTGAAGCCTCCTAAAATACTGCAATTAGTTCTCTCTGTTGAAACAGACAAGACATTAACAGACACATTTGCTGTTTCAGTGTAATGTGCTGGAATGTTTATGCCTAAGTGTACTTCTCTCAAGCTTTTAAAGCATAAGGCATATTTTTAAAAGTGGAAGAAATCAATCACAGTACACACATTTATTACATATTTCCGAAGTTAAGTTATTTCTAAAACTTTCCGAGGCTATAATTTAAACCTCAAAAGCACATCTCTTCCACAGGAAGGTGACCTGTCAGGAAACAATCCTTGTTTTACCTATTGGCTCTGTTAAGACGATAACATCACTTCAACTGACAAAGCCTGTGTTTCTGTTTGACAATTGCAATTAATTACTGAAATGCAATTGAGATGGGGCCAGCCAGCCAGATCTGTTTTCCAGAAAGATATAAAACGGGAGGAAAGAGGGAAAGAAAAAAAGAAAAAAAAAGCGAAAGAGGTTTGCATTTTGGGCATCTGCACCTGTGTTGTTTTAAACGTTATGGTTGGAAAGAAAGCTGGACTATTAATTTATTTCACCTGCACTTAACTTTCTCGCGCTCTCTTTTTCCTTTCTGTCACTACCGGCAGACGGTGGGAGAGGAGGGAGATGAACATCTCACAAAACATACGCTCCAATCTGTTGCGAAGGAGGTGCAGATCAGGAAGGGCACCACTGTGCAAGGCACGAAAACTCTCAGGGCACCAACTGTCACGCAGACACTGAGGCTCCGATGCAAATCAGCCCGGTGCTCACTCAGCCAAGGGGGACAGAAAGTTATGGAGGTGGGAAACATCCTGCCTTTACTAGAAAGCCAAAACGTCAGCATCATCTTTTTTAACTGTTCCCTATTCATTTTGCTCTGACCTGAACATACCCAAAGTTGGATTCCAGCCACGCGAAAGCGTTTGAGGGTGATTTTGAGAGATTCCAGGGGATCTCAAAGCCCCTTAGTCAATTTCGCTATCCTGTCTCACCTCTCAGCGTTCCTCCAACGCTGAGTCCCAGAGCCTCGCCAGAACCTGGGTTAGGAAACACCCCGCAGGCACGAGGGCTGGGGATTCCCAGGCTCGGAGCTGGGCAGATTCAGAAAGCACCTCCTTGGATGAGCCGAAGGCACGACAGGACAGGGTGACATCTCCTCCCCTCGCCCTGACATAAAGTGATCTTTAGCTAGCTGGAGCTGGAGCTCCTCGGCCGCTCCCCCTGAGCAACACTGCCAGGGTCTGCAGAGCTTTCGCGGGGCTAAGGGCTCTCGGGACGGAGTCTGGATTTCGAAGGGCGTGGAAAGCGGCGGCTATCCCCGCGGTCTCCCCAATCCCGCCGAGCCCAGGGTCCTACCTGTACCACTCCAGCCCCTTTTCGTAGTTCCTGTCGAAGAAGTGCGGCTCTACGCCCACCGCCCTCACGTCCGGGTGTACTCGGATCGCCTCCAGCAGCGCGCGGGTCCCTCCCTTCTTGACCCCGATGATAAGTGCCTGTGGCAGCTTCTTCTCCCCATAATCTGGGGTGCTGACGGCGCCGCCCCTCTCGATGCTCCCGTTGGCCGCTCTCCGGCCTGCGAGCTCCTCGTCGGTGGTGCTGGACTCCTGCGCTTCCCTCTCCAGCAGTGCGCTCTGCGCCGTGATCATCTCGCTGGGGGCCAGAGGGGTCCGGAGCCAGGCGTCCCGGGCGCCTCCGCCGCCGCTCGCCAGCCCCCAGCCGTCGGCCCCGGGGGCGGCTGGCTGTTCAGGGGGCTCGGGCGGCTCCCCGCGGCTCGCGTTGTCCAGCGGCGGCGGCGCAGGCGGCTGCGAGGGGGCGCCGAGGCGCACGGGGAGAGGCGGCAGAGAGGGTGGCGGCGGGCTCGGCGGGGGCTCGGCGGCGGTGACCGAAGGCTCCTGCAGCGCCAGGGGGAATTGCAGGGAGCCCGAGCCGCCCAGGAGGCTATAGCACAGGTAGGTGACAGACAGGGACAAGGTGCACATAAAAAGCAGCTTGCGCGCCGGCGGCCCCTTAGCAGAGGCGCCGGGCGGCGGCGGCGCGGCAAGAGGTGGAGGCGGAGGCGGAGGCGGAGGAGGTGCGGGCCACCGGGCCATCGCGGCTCCCGGCTCGCGGCGGCGGCAGCCCCCGGCGCTGCCCGGACATGGTTTCAGCCGCCGCCCCCGCCGCCGCCGCCGCCGCTGCCCAGCCGCCCCGGCTGCATGAAGCGACGCCGCTGCGCCCCCGGCCCTGGCCGCTGTCCCGCTGCGCCAGGAGGGAGCCCGGCCGCATGGCCCCCCTCCCCACTCTGCTCGCAGAGTCCGGGTGGCCCCCCACGTCCCCCCCTCAGCCTCTGGTAAGGGGACCGAGGGGGGCGCGCGGACCCGCCGGCTGCACCTGTTCCGTCTGCAGCGCCCCCGCTTCCCCGGCTCCGCCGCGGCTCCTGCCTCTGCCTCTGCCGCCGCCGCCGCGCGCTGTTGCAGCCCTGAGTTCCTTCCCCGCTGCTAACTTTCTGCGGGGAGAGAGGAGAGGCGCGGAGGGGAGGAGGAGGGGGCCGGGCGCGCGCTTGGCGCCGCCGAGGGAAGGGGGGTGCGCCTCGCGCGCGCCTGCGAAGGGGGGCGCGGGAGCGGAGGCGTGCGCCAGGGCTGGGGCACCCGGGAGAGAGGAGATTGTGCCCCCCAGCACCCAACATACAGGCAGTTGGGGTGTACCCCATCTGACCTCGCGTGCCTCCCTTCCCTTGGGAGCTTGGGACGCCGTATTCTCCCTTCCTCTCCTCAGTACTTTCAGGGACTAGAGCCCAACGCCAGCCGCCGCCGGTGCCTCGCACGGGGGAGCTGGGGCACAGCGGGTAGCGAGCTGGAGCTTCTGCTTTTCCCCTGAGACTCCAGGGAAACTCAGCCCATCCCTGGCCCTCCCTTCTCTCACCCCGGATTTTGTCCTGCCTTTGCTCCAGGAGTGATTCCTTCAATACAACAGCTTTCCCATCCCAACTTCCATCTTTCCAGCCTGCCCTTATCCTGAAGCTCCTGATGGGTGGAGCTTTGCTACAGACCCCCAGATTTCCCAGCCCCAGGGCTTTTCCTTCTGTCCCACCAGCGGGGGGCTGTACTTTCTGCTCCAAGAGATGAGGCTCTTCCTTGACACCTTTAACCACAGGCGCACACACTTGAGCTCCTTGGGGGGGCATGGCCACTAAAGGAGTTAAGGTTTCCGTGGGACTGAAAGAGAATAGGACCGTGGCTCTCAATGCCTAATAAGCAGAGACCAGCCGGGTTGCGGGGTGTCTGTGCATCGCCTCTCTGCATTTTTTTTAAAGTGTATTTTCTTTGCGGAGGGATTTCCACCCCTCACCTCCCTCTGCTGGGTGGAGGGGAAATGGTAAACATCAAAAGGCTTCGGAAGGCTGAAAACTAGACTCGCATCCTGTTGCTTTTTGCTCGGAGAAATAAGGGGAAATGGGAGGCTGGACTGGGAGCAAGAGGCAGCGCAGTGCACTGAGGCACTCCAGCGAACTTTGCTTTCTGGGACAGGGGCTGGCCCTGCACACAGCTGGGCCAGGCTCCCCCCAGGCCTCCCCCGTGAGACCCATTTACCCTGCTAGCCACAGCTGGGTGCCTGGCTGGGGCTGCGTTCCCCTTGCCTGCTGGTGTGGCTGGCATCTCCAGTTTTGTTTGATCACATAATAGGAAAACCAGTTGAAAGAAAATGTATATAATGTCTAAATATTAACGAGATACCTAGTGCCAAAGAGCAAAAAAAAAAAAAAAATGTTAATCAAATAAGATGAAGAACACGGACTTTTCCCTGAGTGAACAAAAGCTCACTGCTGCTCTCAGCTGGACATGAGTTTCCTTCACTGCAGCTTTAGTTCAGATAAAGATTATTCCTTTATAATATATTTTTTATGGTACACTGGAGACCTCTGATATGCAGAGTCTGGTGTCCTGTAAATCATTCTGTGTAACTAGGGATGCTTTTTCAAACACCACACAACTGCATTACCGTAATGTCAATGGGAAGGGGCCGACTGGAGCTGAGAGAAGCACAGGCTCTGCCCAGCCCTCCTTGTGCTCTAAGCCCAGCTCCAGGAAGCTGCAGCGCGATTCATCTCCCTGTCCAAGCCCAGGCACCAGGGTGCCCAGCATGTGGCCCAAGCCTTCTTGCAGTTCATGCCTAGCACCCAAACTTTCTATCCACCCTCTCAGCTTCCAAACGAACCTACTCTGTACCCAGTTTTACTACAGATGTGCTCTCAAATTTGGAAAGATTTTGATAAAATGGTACTAAAATCTAAACCAGAGGTGGTGAACGGAGAGCTGAAGGTGGCCAGCACAGTGATATTAAGACATTTAAACTGCGTGCAATAGTTTAAAATTGGGGGGGCTTTTCCCTAAGGTAAAAATGTGGATAAGAAGTTTCTGTTGAAACTTCAGCAGATCCAGAACTTTGGGCTCCTCAGCCAGAGCTGAGAAGCTGCTGCCCCTGTAGATGGAACGCGTGTGCCGTATTTTTCATGGTGCCGGTCCAGACTGCCCCCACACATTTAAGTCACTTGCCTAGACACAGCTAGTAAGAAAACTTCTCAGTATCTCTTTTGCCTCTGATCCTCAAATAGTCATGCTTTATAATAAGAAACTCTCCAAAGAATGGAGCCCCATTGGTAAAATGTCAGGCCCCACAAGTGCTAGGGAGGGGGTGGGTTTTTTTGAAGAGAAGCTTTGTAGATTTCACACATTAGGCAGTCGCCTATTTTTTTTTTTTTTTTCTACTTTTGAGCTAGGCTTTTTCTAGGAGCAAGTCCTTGAGAAACCTACAATGAAAATTGGGAGCTACCTACACAGGGCCAACTCCAACGTCATTCAGCCATTCACGATGGCTCTGAAGACTAAATAGAATATAATTTTCCATTTCCACTGCCAACGCCCACTCTCATTCAGGCCTTTTTGAGTTTTTTACAAGATTCCTCCAACTGGTCTCCAGGCCTCCAGTGTGTTTCATTTCTATTCATCATAGACAATAATAGCAGATCGATCTTTCTGAAGGAATGTTCCTTAGCTCCAATAATGCCCTCCCTGACTCAAGAAACCTTTCTCTTACTGCCTAACTAATAAACTCCAACCTCTTTACCTTGATACACAAGGTCCTCTCCCACGTTTCGGGCATCTCATAGTCCTGCCAACCAAACAGCACATCTTACCCAAACATACACCTTGCATTTTTCTATTCTACCTCTGTATTATCAGATGATAAGAGTTCAAACAAAACTGTCATTTGCTAGCCAAATGGCTTTTGGACAGGTCATTTTGTTTCCCTGAGCCTCAATTTCTGCATATATAAATTTTGGATATATAAATTACAAATGGTTTTCATAAAGAATTAAATAGAATTAGCTAGCATATGCAAAAATACATGGCTCCCTGCCTGACGTGGGGCAGCTACCAGTAATTATTTGGATCTAAATATTGGTTCATGTCATGCCCTGCTTTTCCTATTAAAATGTTATTCTTGAAAAATATGCGTATACCCTTTCTTCAAAACAAGCCCAATGTAAAAGCTGAAGTTCACTTTCCTAAGCTGCTCAGTTCATAGCATTGACAATGCCAAGCCTAATGCCTTCTTAGAGTATTGGTTAACTAATAGACACTAACTCTGGCTAACTTCACTTTGGGGTTTTTTTGTTTTGTTTTGTAAAGAAAATTACTAGACAGATTTATGGTAAGGCAAATAACTGGAGGGAATTTTTAAAAATCAACAAACAAAAAGCAAAAATAGGCTTTGGAAAGGAAAGTAGAGTGTATGGTGGTCATTACTGACATTAACCAAATATTGTCCAATCTCTTTATGGGCACCTGGTAGGGATACGCTTTCTTGGCTCCTTTAAGTTAGGTATGATTCTGTGACACTTTGAAGAAACAGGAGCAGAAATGAGGTTTGTCTCTTCCGGACAGAAGCTTTGAGAAACAGTGGGGGATTTGCCACAATCTGTTTTCCCTTCCTGGCAATTACAGAAGAAACG
Organism: Indri indri; assembly: GCA_004363605.1. NCBI lineage: Eukaryota > Metazoa > Chordata > Mammalia > Primates > Indriidae > Indri > Indri indri. The sequence goes on along the minus strand of RJWJ010024273.1, from coordinate 14,536 downwards.
GGTTGAGTCTGTCTTAGCCTCCAGCTACTCAGTCCTGCACATTGAGTAAGGATAACATAAATCCAGCCCCTCATGACAGGTACATGATCAAGGAACAAACCTATGTTTCAGTCAGCTCCTGAGACTTGGGGCTTCATTGTTACCACAATACAACCTAGACTATCTGATTGATTAATACTATTAATTTTTTTTTTTTTTGGTTGTTGACCAAGATGACTTCATTCCTCCAATAATACAGTTCCATTACAAAAAGGTAGCTAAATGACAGATTAGAAACCTTATCAGTTTAAAAAAAGAAGTTTTCTTAACAGTGAGAACAGAACCCTTGTCTCACATATAATAACTCTGTTTCCCCATATTTTCCTTCACCTGTCAGTAAAAAAAGTTTACAGAAATCTGGAGAGAAACCAGGGAAGCCTCCAGGTAAAACCAAGATTGTGACAAAGAGGAATATTATATACTTATAAAAGGAACAAAAGATTTAAAATATAATAATAATGGTATGAACATACAGGAAAAGGAGCTCATATAGGAAATAAGGAATTATAATACTTAGAGCAAAAAGAACTACAACAAAATCCGGTGGATAGAATTAAGCAATACTTATAAGAAAGATTATAGATTCAAATATATTCATCCTAAAAGAATAAAAATTTAAAACAAATGAGCTACATGTTCAACTCAAGAATCTGGAAAAAGAACAAGAGAGAAAGTAAGGAAATAATAAAGATAAGAACCAAACATTGGTTTATATTTATTTGCTGTTTATTTATTGCTATGGACTAAATTGTGCTCCCAAAATTCATATGTTGAAGCTCTAAGCACCAAGTGTGACTGTGTCTGAAGATACGGTCTTTAGGAGGTAATTAAGATTAAATGAACTATGATTTTATAAGAAGAGGAAGAGATCTCCTCCTCCCCTTCTCTCTTTCTCTCTCTCTCTCTCTCTCTCTCTCTCTCTTCCTCCCTCTCGCTCTCTCTCTCTATATATATACACACGCATATATGAAGACACAGTAAGAAGGTGGCTATCTGTAAGCCAGGAAGAGAGCCTTCACCAGAACTGGACCATGTTGGCCACCTGATCTTGGACTTCCAGTCTCCAGAACCCTGAGAAAATAAATTTCTATTGTTTAAGCTACCCAATCTAAGGCTAAGACATTTATCTTTCATGATTTATGTTTATTTGCATGTTTATTGTATTTTTCTCTTGCTTAGTTACCATTTCTTAATGATTCATAAAGGCCAAAAATTGATTAGAGATATCAGGTTTTTTTCCTCTATCATACATCTTCCAATTATTGAGTTACCAATTTGCCTCTATCAATAAACTTTTTTTAGTGTTTCTGATGACATACGTTTTTGTCATTATTATGCAGCCAATCTCTCAATTATGTCTTTTGTGGATTTTACCTTTGGTGGAAAAAGGTATCCCCCAAAGTATGTAAATATTTATCTATACTTTCTTCTAGTACATTTTTGATTTATTTTCTACACATGAATGTTTAAACCATCTAAAATTCATTTTGGTATATAGATTTTCATAGGTATCTAACTTTTCCTAGCACTAGTTATTTCCCAACAGCTTGAAACTCCAATATTATAATAAACCCATCATGTTGGAATTTTCCCATCCAGAAATATAAAAAGCAAATCTCCATTCATTAAAATCTTCTATAGCTCTTCTTTGACTTTTGTAATTTTACTGACATAAACCCTGCACGAAACCACATCCAGATTAGTGTTTGACATCTAATTCTGCTTTGTTCAATTTTATAAAATCTCTTGCTGTCTTTTTGTTTAATTCATGTATTCATTCTTTCAGCTGTAACTTTTAAGTGAGTAGTATATTCTGGGCACTGGATTAGACGTGGAGGATAAAGTAGTGAGACAGATAGCAAGATCCCTATCCTCATAAAGGCAGAATCAAACAAGTTTAATAAAATGAGACAAGTAGTAAAGGAGAGAGAATACAGAGTGCCATGGAAGCACATTGTTGAAGCACACAACCTAGTGTACAGGCATGGAGAACCCTTCACAGAAGAAGGGACATTTAAGTCCATATACACTACAAAGGAAAAATTGGATTAGGCTGGGTACAGAAAGGAGATTACAACATCTCACCCACTTCATTCATTAGGAATACACTTAGCAACCTAAACTGAAGGTATTTATTTAAAAGAAAAGGGGTATTTGCCAAAAACGTACAGGAAACACTATGATGAAACATGATGAAATATTAAAACTGAACGCTTTAAAGGCAGAAATGATACAAGTGTGCCTTCCATTGCAGCTTCTGTTCAGCATTATACTGGCATTCATTGTTAATGGCATAAAATAAGAAAAAATAATAAAGACATAAGAGTTGAGAAGAAAGAAAAAAGCTATTATTTTCAAACCACATATTTGTTGGCAAAAGAAAATCTATGAAAATCTACCAACAAAACAGTATGGCAAGGTTGCTGGATAAAATCCGAAATACAAAGAGGGATAGCAGTTCTGTACATAACCAGGATACAACTTGAAAGTATAACTTTAAAGGAAGATCTTATTCAGAACTACAATAAATTCAAATAAGTACTTAGAAATAAACTTCACAAAAGGCAAGGAAACCTTTGCAGATAGAATTATACAGCGACTTTTTGGAAAGGCATCATATCAGTTTCCTGGGGCTGCCATAACAAAGTACCACAAACTGCTTAAAATGACAGGAATTTATTTTCTCATGGTTGTAAACGCTAGAAGTCTGAAATTAAAGTGTCAGCAAGCCCATGCTCTCTCTGAGACTTCCTTGCCTCTTCCTAGCTTCTAGTGATGGTCATCAATCTGGGGTATTCCTTGGCTTGGAGCTGCCTCTGTCATCACATGGCCTTCTCCCTGTGTGTCTCTGACATCACATGGCACTTTCCCCTTGTCAGGACACCAGTCATATTGGGCAGGGTCCTGCCCTAACGACCTCATTCTAACTTGATTACGTCTACAGTGACCCTATTTCCAAATAAGGACCCATGCACAGGTACTTGGTCAGGCCTAGGACTTCAACATATCTTTTTGGGGAGACACAATTCAACCCACAACTGATATAAAAACATACAAATAAATAAATGAAATGTACACATTTATGCATTTATGAATTGAATATTAAATTATCACCATTAATCAATCAATTACAAATAATTTCAAGCAAAATCCCAACAGGATTGTCTGTAGGTATGAAGTGTGTATAATATGATAAGTCAATTCTAAATTTCACATGGAAATGAGGAAGCAAAGTAATACTAATCCCTCACTGAGAAAAGAAAATGTTTAATCAGAAAAATGTCTCCCTTTAAGAAGGGAAAGGGGTTTTAATTAAACATTAAAGTAAATTTCTTAGCCCAAAAATACTTTATTTATTCAGATGGTATGATATAAATCTATATTCTGATTTTAAAAAAAGCTAAATTTACAACTTCATGAACTAATCAAGGAGCTCAGGTTCATTGATATTAACCTAAAATGAAGATCCCAAGTAGGAATATTTCAAGAAGGAATAAATGTAACTATGTACTCTGATCTCCATTATAAATGAGAAAAGGATGGGCTATTTAATAAATCATTGGCTGTCCATAAGCAAAAAGAGAAAACAAGTTTCCTCCTGCCACCGTACACAAAAGAAAGTCTAGACAGATTAAAGACCTAAGTGTAAAAAGGAAAACTTTTTAAATTTTACAACAAAATCATAGGATATTATTTCTGCAACATCCAGGTAGGAAATAATGTCATAAACATAATACAAAAAGCATATATCATAGAGTAAAAGATTGACAAATTTGCCTATATTTCAAATTCCTTTTAATCAAAGGATGGCATGAACAGAATGAAAAGACAAAGTGTCCTGAAAGAATATATATATATCAGAAACTTCAACAAAATAACTTGAAAATCACTAGAAAAAAATGAAAGAGATATAAACAGGCAATTCACAAAGGAGAAAATCTGGATGGCAAATAATCATAAGAGATTATATTCAACCTCGCTATTAATCAGAATAGTGAAAATTAAAACACAGATGATATTGCATGTCATGCTCATTACAAGGACAAAAATTAATGTCTTATAGCTTCAAATTTTAACAAGGATGTAGGAGAAAATGATATTACGTATCACTTGTAGGAATGTACACCTCCAGTAGAGAAAAATACCAGTAACAGTATCAGGTAAAAGTAAAGACATGTCATCACATGACCAAATACCACTTCCCGGTGTTCACAGTGAAAAATGCTCATTTATAAACACGAGATATATACAGAGTGTTGTTTTGCATAGCATAGGAAAGGAAAGAACTGAACTGCTCCATCAGTACAGAAACGGATTCCTGGGCTTTATTCATGCACGGGAATAGTACACTGCAGTTAAAGAAAACAAACGATAATAGTTCTACACATACTGATATACATACAACTGAGAAAGCTACTGTTGACTAATGAGTCATTCAAAGAAGAATATGTACAGTATGCTGCCATTTATGTAAATTTTTTAAATTCATAAAAATACAGTATTTTGTTAATGGTGATACACACATAGGTATTCTTGGAATGTTTCATATTAATTTCAAGGTATTGATACCTATGATGAAGGAGAGTAGGATGGAAAGGTGAACTTTGGGTGTAACTGCAACATTTTGCTCCTTCAAAACAGACATCCATTATGTGCTGAATTATGTCCCCCAAAAATTCATATGTTGAAGTCCTAATCCCTAGCACCTCAGACTGTGACGATATTTGGAGATTGGGCCTTTGAAAAGATAATTAAGATAAAATGAGGTCATATGGGTGGGTCCTAATCCAGTATGACTGGTGTCCTCATAAGAAGAGGCCACAAGGACATAGGCACACAAGGAGGGAAGAGGATGTGAAGACACAGGGACAAGACAGCCATCTACAAGCCAACGAGAGAGGCCTCGGAAGAAACCAACCCTGCCATCACCTGATGTTGTAATTTTAGCCTTCAGAACTGTGAAAATATACATTTCTGTTGTTTAAGCCACCCATCCAGTCTATGGCATTTTGTTAGGGCAGCCCTAGTAAGCTAATACAACAACTGAACCAAATATGGCAAAATTTAACCTCCATTTATTCTGGGTACTGGGACCGTAAGTATGGGTTATATTATATGCTTTGTATAATATATTTGAAATGTTTCTATGTTAGTTAAGAAAATAATAAGCAGATCATCCAAAAAGAATGACTCAAATGCAATAGAAATTTATCTTTGATTCCCTTATAGGCCGAGGTGGGTACTGCCATTTGGCAGATGGCTATCCTCCAGAGAATGAGTCAGCTACCCAGAACCTTCCATCTCCTGGCTGTGCCACCCCGGAGGGCTTTATCATTGCCTGCAACCACCCTGCACACAAAAAAGTGGACGCATAGAGAAGACATACCTGCTTTTCAAAAGTTCCATTCCAGAAACAGTACACATCATTTCCACTCTGGTTCCACTGTGTGAAACTAAGTCCCCTACCATACCCCATCGCAAGTGGAGAAAAACATGGATTTGGATGAACAGCTATTAGTCTGCCCCACAGTATCATAACTAAGAATTTCAAATAATGAAATGTAAATGCCATAAATAAAAGAATATTAACTCCTCCTGTATTAGTCAGCGTTCTCCAGAGAATCAGAACCAATGGGATATACATAAAGAAATTCATTATGAAGAAGTGGCTCACATGACTATAAAGGCTGGCAAGCCCCAAGATCTGCAGAAAGCGGGAGATCAAGAAAGGAAATGCTGTCGTTCCAATCTGAGTCTCAAGGCCTGGAAACCAGGAGAGCTAATGTTTCAGTTCCAGTTGGAAGACAGGGAAAATTCCCCCTTACTCAAAAGAATGTGAGGAGTTTTTTTGTTTGTTTTATCCAGGCCTCCAACAGACTGGATGAGACCCACTCACCCTAAGGAGGGTATTCTGCATAACTCGGTACACCAATTCAAATGTTACCCTCATCCAGAAACATCCTCACTGATGCACCCAGAATAACGTTTAACCAGATATGTAGGCACCTCGTGGCCCAGTCAAGTTGACACGTAAAATTACCCATCGACCTCCCATATAAAATAAATTATCCAGCTTTTACTCTCAGCTCCTTGCAACCTTTCCCTCACCTAATCTTTGGTATACACTTTGGAATTCTAGACTTACTGTTGCTGAATCAATATTTTAACATGATATATCTTCTTTATCAGAAAGAGCTTCTTTTATATTTGTGTGTGTTTTCAACCCATATTTATATAAACACTTATTCTTAATGCACGCTGTGTTAAACCCCTTCAACTGTTCATTCCAGTCCTTTTACACTCCCTTGGGGTATTTTGATTTGACTCAGTTTTCTGGAAGATGTATTTCCACAGGATTAGGGCTTCTAACTGGGGCCAGAACTTGGCAAGGCCCCCAATTAAATAGTGTGCTTTTACATAAAAGACAAGAGTTGGTTGTTTTTCTGGACACAAAGGACTCTCAAACCATGATTAGATCAAAGCAAGCAAACAAATAAACCAAAAACATTTTTCACAAGGGAATTAAAAGTGCAGAAATGCAATTCTGCCTGCCAGTAAAGAACACAATTATAAGATATCTTTCTTTGTTATTATTTTCTGTTTTTGTAATTACAAAATGAAACAGGAATACATACTACTAAGTCAAACGAAAAATAAATCCAAGAATACAGATGTAATTGGAAGCTCCTCTATTAACAAATATTGAATTTATAAATTCTCCTAGATATAACAAAAGCTACTTTTCAAAGTAAAAGGGCATCAAGTCTGCCAATGACAGACACTATGATTTTTTTTTATGCTGGTCTTCATGCAGCCACTGTCTGCCATGTATTTGCCATGCTTATGCCTGGTGTTTAGATCTCTTACAAGTATTATTCACACCATCCTATCTGATAAGTGACATACCTGGCAGCATGGATATTGAAAAAGTTACCAAGAAAGAGCACATGAATAAAAAGGAAACAAATGAGAGATTTACAGAAACGAAAGGTGAGAGAATGAAGAACGTGGCATGTGTACCCTGCATGAATTACAGGAAAATGTGAATGATTTTGAAAATGAAAATGAATTGTGTAAGACCAGAAGAGAATCAAGGCTATAAAATCAACTGTATTCACCAAGAAGTGAAAAAAGCTATTTGACTAAGTGTGTGTGTGTGTGGCAGGGTGGGGGGTGGAATTTGAGTCTGTGGCAATAGGTTTAACATCAAAGTTAGATGCCCATTCTCCTGGTGTTCATTGATACCAAGAATTTAGGAAGTAAATAGGCTGAAAAGGGCTCTGATTCTGTGTCTCATAGATTATTCCCAGTGGTTTCAGGCATATCGGAATCAGCACACCATCAATGTGAGTGGCAAACTAGCACATGTAGACTTCAAATTGCTAAAGAATAATGTATGGCACTGGCAAAGATTATGCAGGAAGAGACAAATACCTGCCTTAACTGATTTCCAAAGAAGACAAAATTTATCTATTTGGGGAAAATAAATCTGCTAGAAAATAGATACGTAAGAAGGAGGAGAATATGCCTGCTTTTCAAGCTTCAAAGAAATTGATTCACATTCCTGTTAGGCAGAAATGCAATGGGGACCACAAGTTTAAATCTGTGTTAGTTAACTTTGGACTTAAAAACATATGGGGACCAGGCACTGTGACTCATGCCTGGTAATCCTAGCACTTTGGGAGGCTGAGACAGGAGGATCACTTGAGGCCAGGAGTTCCAGAGCAGCTTGGGCAACACAGGCAACATAGCAAGACCTTGTCTCTACAAAAAATGAAAAAATTAGCTGGACATGGTGGTGTGCACCTGTAGTCCCAGCTACTAGGGAGGCTGAGGCAGGAGGATCACTTGAGCCCAGGAGTTGGAGGTTTCAGTGAGCTATGATGACACCACTGTACTTTAGCCTGGGCAACAGAGCAAGACCTTGTCTCATGAAAAAGAAAAAAAAAAATACATATATATATATATATTTGTATATATATATGTATATATTTTATATACATGAGCTTACAAACATCCTTTCAGAACCTAATCTATCCCGACGTATAAACTTGCCCTAAGTAACCACTGTTAGTGGTTTTAATGGTTTGATAGGCACTGGTCCATGGTCTGTTAGGAAACAGGCCACACAGCATGAAGTAAGTGGCAGGCAAGTGAGTGAAACTTTATCTGTATTTACAGCCATTCCCCATCACTTGCATCACTAAATAAGCTCCACCTCCTGTCAGATCAGTGGCAGCATTATATTCCCACAGGAGCAAGAACCCTACAGTAAACTTTGCATGAGAGGGATCTAGGCTGTGGCTCCTTATGAGAACCTAATGCCTGATGCTCTGAGGTGGAGCTGAGGCGGTGATGCTAGCACTGGGGAGCGGCTGCAAATACAGATTATCATTAGCAGAGAGGTTTGACTGCACGATAAACATAATGTGCTTGAATCATCCTGAAACCGTCCCCCTACCCAGGTTCAAGGAAAAATTGTATTCCATGAAACCAGTCCCTGGTGCCAAAAAAGTTGGGGACTGCTGCTTTAACCAACATCCCCCCTACTACCCCTGACTACCTCAGACCCTGGTCACCATCATTCTACTCTCTCCTATTAGATCAACTTTTTTAGATTCTACATTTGAGTGAGATCATGCAGTATTTGTCTTTCTGTGCCTGGCTAGTATTTTCTTGAGGAGTTTTACAACTGTGTTCATCAGGGATATTGGCCCGTAGTTTTCCTGTGTGTGTGTGTGTGTGTGTGTGTGTGTGTGTGTGTGTGTGTGTGTGTTCTTTTCTGGGTTTAGTATCACAGTAATGCTAGCCTTATAGAAGTTTTGTAGAATTTGGCAATGAAACCATCCATTCCTGGGCTTTTCCTTATTGGAAGACTTTTTATTACTGATTCAACCTCATTACTTTTTATTGATCTATTCAGATTTTCTATTTCTTCCTGGTTCAATCTTGGTAGTTTGTTATGTGTCCAGGAATTTATCCATTTTCTTTATGTTTTCCACTTTGTTAATGTATAGTATGGGTTCTTTAAATGTTTCATAGAATTCAGCCATGAAGTCATCGGGTTCTAGGATTTTCTTTGATGGGAAACTTTATTATTGACTCAATGTTCTTACCTTTGTTAGTCTGTTAGGATTTTCTATTTCTTTACAATTCAGTGTAGCCATATTTGAACTGCCATATAGATATTTGGTTTCTTTTTTTCTTTTGCTGTTTTCAAAATTCTCTTTTGGTCTTTGATTTTTGACATTTGATTACAGTATGTCTTGAGGTAGTCTTATTTGGATTGAATCTGTTTGGAGACCTTTGACCTTCCTTTACCTGGATATTTATATCCTTCTCCAGGTTTGAAAAGTTTTGTGCTATTGTTTCTGTAAATAAGCTTTCTATCCCTTTATCTTTTTCTACTCCCACTTGAATACCAGTGACTCATACATTTGCTCTTTTGATGCTGTCCCATAAATCTCATAAGGTTTCTTATTTTTATTATTTTTTCTCTGACTGTATTTTTTTAAAAACTATGTTCACATTCACTGATTCTTCTGCTTGCTTAATTTAGCTGTTGATGTTCTATATTGCATTTTTCATTTTGTTCATTGCATTTTGCAACTCCCAGATTTCTTTTTATTTTTTATTAAATCATTTCAATCTCTCTATTAAATTTCTCATGGTCACCTACTATATTCCTCATTTTGTTGAATTATTTCTCTGAATTTTCTTGAAGTTTGTTGAGCTTCCTTAAAACAGTTATTTTGAATTCTTTGTTAGGCAGTTCATATATCTGCATTGCCTTAGGGTCAGTCACTGGCACTTTATTTTGCTCTTTTGGTGATAATCATGTTTCCCTGATTGTTCTTGATCCTTGTGGTTCTGCATCAATGTCTGTACATTTGAATAAGTGAAGTAGGTACTTATTCCAGTCTTCACAGACTGGCATTGTTTGGGAAAACCCAGTGGCATGTATGACACTGGGGCACACCACAAACTCAGGGCCCACTAAAGCATGTGTGGCACTGAGGTGGGCCGATGGCCCAAGGCAGATGCAGCCGGCACAGCATTTGGGGACACTGAGGGCTGCCTGCCACCGAGAGCCTTCCAGAGCCTGGGACCTCTAAAGTAGGCCCAGCATGGGTGTGGGCCAGAGATTGAGGCCACCAAACAAGCCTGAAGCCTGAGACTATAACAGTCTAACCTGGCAAGAGGTTCACTTCATGGGTACTGACTTGGAATATGGGGCATTGGGGGTCTGCTTGGTGCTGGGCTTTACTGTGGGGCTCAGTGTCACGGTCTAAGGCAAAGTACTGTGCACATTTCCCTCTTTTTCTCTCAAGCAGCTATTTCTCTCCTCACTATGCTGCCTGGGATTAGGGAAGGGGTGAGATGGGTAATGTAAAGCTGTGTCCTTTCTACCCTCTTCAATGCATCTTTTCTTATTATTGTTGCTGCAACCAAGTAGTGTGAACTCTCACATAAGTTTATTTAGTTCTTGTGAAGATATTTTTGTGTGTGGATAGTTGTTAAAATTGATTTATGCAAGGGGACAATCACTGGAAAGTCCTACTTCACCATTTTCCTCTGCTCCTTCTTTCTTGTTATTTTTTTCTATTCCTAGATATTTTGTGGGCAAAGTTCCTAGCTTGAGAGAGCCCACTGTGTCAGTATAGTGAAGGTCAGTTTCTTTAATGGGTAATATTATTATAAAGTGACAAATACATTTTTTTCTTTTTCATTTACACAAAATCCTTAACATTCCTTTATTTCCTTACTTCCTTTTTCCTTCATTGACACATCTCTAAGGAGTACCTTCTGTTTTCCATATTCCTAATTCTCCCACAGAAGCAATATTTCTTCAAGGATGACACTTAAAGAGTCTTTAACTTTCAAGCTGCTTGCTTTTGACCAATGCTGAGAATTACCATTCCCAGACCTATGGTTAGTACTTTAGCTTTTAGTGTTGGATTTTCTCTTTTGGGGATGATTTTGTCTGTGTTTCACCTGATTTTTCTGTGACCTTCTCTTCCTTTTCATAGAGTCACTTAACCCTTCTGATCCTCCACTCTTCACACTCAAAGGCTTTCAGTAGTGGTGGGAGCTGATTTGGAATTTGGTGTTTATTGATGAAATTATAGTTAATTTGAAGGTTATGGTATTCTCTGTCCTCTTGTAATACTGAAGATTTGGTTACATGTAGCTTGATTTATTCTCCTTGTTGGTCATATGATTTAAGGGGAGTATTGTGAAGAGATTTGAATTCAAGTAGCTGTAATTATCTTCCCGACCCCAAATGTTCTCCCAAAGTTTTTACAAGTACCTATTTTGACAAGCCTTTTCAACATATATTAATGTCAGCATTATTAGTTTTCCCAACGTGATGGTTGAGATGGTATTCCATTGCTAATTTCACTTTTAGTTAATAAATCAGAATATCTTTGCAGATTGGTCATCTGTATTTATTTCTCTGAAATTGTTTATTCTCTTCCTTGCTCATTTACTAGTAGGGCTTTGGGAGCTCCTTCTTCACTGTTAATATTAATCACTTGTCTATTTTATGGGTAGCTAATATTTTTTGCTGAGTCTGACTCATCTTTTAACGGCTTTTATAGTATTGTTGCTATGTAGAATGATGTGTTTTCTGAACCATTACACATTAGTGTAAATCTTTTTTTCTTTTTCTCTCTACTCATGAATGAGAGATTGTCTGTCTATGGACTGCTTATCTCATAAAATTTTGTTCCTCATAGCTATTACTCCATTATATGCTAAAATTGCAGATGAGCAGTCTGATGTCAATATGACTTTTTTCTTTTTCTTCCTAAATACTTAGAAAATTATTTATTATTTAAATTTTAAAACTTGCTCAGTGTGTGTTATGGTAGTATTTTTTTGTCATTAATTTGACCTGGAATGTGATGCGCCCTTTTGATGACGGGTTTTTCTTAAGTTCTGGAAAAATATTTTTTGACATGTCTTTAAATATTACTTTTCCTGTTCACTCTGTTCTCTCCCTCAGACATACCAATCATTCCTTTTTTAAATATTTTTTATTGATACATGATATTTTACATGTTTATGGAATACATGTCATATCTTGTTACATGATTAGAATGTGTAATGACCAAGTCAGGACATTTAGGGTATGCATCACCTTGAGTATTTGTCATTTCTACATGTTGGGAACATTTCAAGTTGTCTGTTCTGGCTACACTGAAATATGCAATACATTGTTGCTAACTATAGTCACCTTACTCTGCTATCAGATATTAGAACTCAAACATTGTATCTAACTGTATGTTTGTACTCATTGACCAAACCCTTTCCAGCTCCCCTACCACCCCCACACCCTTCTCAGCTTCTGGTACCTAACATTCTACTCTCTGCCCCCATGAGATCAATGTTTTTAGCTCCCACATTTGACTGAGAACATGTGGTATCTGTCTTTTTGTGTCTGAGTTATTTCATTTAACATTATGACCTCTAGTTCATCCATTTTGCTGCAAATGAAATGATTTCATTGTTTTTATGGCCAAATAGCATTTCATTGTGTGTATATATATCACATTTTCTTTATCCATTCATCCATTTATGGACACTTAGGTTGATTCCATATCTTTGCTATTGTGAATAGTGCTGCAATTAAACATGCAAGTGCAGATACCCCTTTGATATAATGATTTTTTATATTGGCAGTATCTTTCATCTCTGGAATCTTCTCACTCATTTTTTTCTTTTTTATTTCAGCATATTATGTGGGTACGAATTTTTAGTTTATGTATATTGCCCTTGCCCCACCCTAGTCAGAGCTTCAAGCGTGTCCATCCCCCAGACAGTGCACACTGCACCCATTAGGTGTGTACATACCCATCCCGTTTCCCCCTCCCATCTGCCCAACACCCAATGAATATTATTACTATATGTGCACTTAAGTATTGATCAGTTAAAACCAATTTGGTGTTGAGTACATGGGGTGCTTGTTTTTCTTGGGATACTTCATTTAGTAGAATAAGTTCCAGCTCTATCCAGCATTGGATAGAGTAATCCACTCATGTATTGATGGGCACTTGGGTTGTTTCCACATCTTTGCAATTGTGAATTGTGCTGCTGTAAACATTCCAGTGCAGATGTCTTTTTTATAGAATATATTTTGTTCTTTTGGGTAGATGCCCAGTAATGGGATTGCTGGATCAAATGGTAGTTCTACTTGTATCTCTTTGAGGTATCTCCATATTGCTTTCCACAGAGATTGTACTAGTTTGCAGTACCACCAGCAGTGTACGAGTGTCCCTAGAATCACTCATTATTTTATCTCTTTACCTTCATCCCCTTCATTCTAAGAGTTTCTCAAGAATGGCTTCAACATTATTGCTTTATTAATAATTCCCAGTAGTCTAAATTCTTATATTTATTATTTCTAAGCTATATTTAATCTCAGAGGAAATTTTATTCTTTTCAAAACATTTCCTCTTTATCTGTCCATTTCTATTTATCACGCTATCATCTTCCTTTTCATCTCAACCTATTATCATATAATTTTTCATTTCTTGTTTCATATAGCAAACAATTTCCTGAACTTTATTGAGAACACAAACATAACAGTGATTTCTAAAGTGTCCTTTTGTCTCCTCTGATAGTCCACTTTCAAAAGCATTTTCTCTAACTCTTCATGCTATATGATTTTGAAAAAAAATGCTGAGATACATGGCTGAGGTATGTGTTATTCTTATTTTCACTTCTGCTTATTCATTGAGGAATAAGAGATTTATAGCCTTTTCCAATCTGTGATATATATTAATATAATTTCTCCTTAGTTCCCTTGAATGCCCATCAAGTTGCTAAGTGAAATATTACTTCTTTCCACTCTGAAGTTGAAGAACTATTTTATGTGCACAGCCTTTGGCCAACTTTCTGATTAAAGAAGACATCTACCATTAAGCCTTCTAGTTTAGCCAACTACCATTGAACTTTCTAGTTTTAAAAGCAAACTATTCTTTAAAATAATAATGTGATGTTCTTAGGAGGGATATCTTGATACCACTACCTGATTGCCTTTCTTTAGTGCAACCTCTGTGGAAAGCAATATAGAGATACCTTAAAGAGATACAATTAGAAGTACCATTCGATCCAGCAATCCCATTACTGGGCATCTAAGCAAAAGAACAAATGATACTCTATAAGAAAGACACTTGCACCCGAATGTTTATAGCAGCACAATTCACAATTGCAAAGATGTGGAAACAACCCAAGTGTCCATCAATACATGAGTGGATTAATAAAATGTGGTATATATATACCATGGAGTATTATTCAGCTTTAAGAAACAATGGTGATATAGCACCTCTTGTATACTCCTGGATAGAGCTGGAATGCATTCTACTAAGTGAAGTATCCCAAGAATGGAAAAACAAGCACCACATGTACTCACCATCAAATTGGTATTAACTGATCAACACATAAGTGTACATATAAGAATAACATCTATTGGATGTCGGGCAGGGGGGAG
>RJWJ010024272.1:0-24985 GCA_004363605.1 Indri indri | reverse complement strand
GACAGAAAACTGTAATAATACAGTCAGGACTTACCACTGCCGCAAGGGTAGCCCTCCACCAGTGCCTGCTGGGAGTGGTGGATAAATACCCCAACTCCCTCATCCCTCAGGTAGGATAACTCTGAGGCACCTGTTTTATTCCATTTCTCAGTTCTCCCCTGGGATTAAGTGCCTGTCACTGCTGTGACAGCTGCCTTAATAATGCACCCCTTCTGGCCTTCTTTTTTGTCTGGTATCATTTTAATACTCCCATGCGGAGGATTCCTGGGATCCCTTGCAAATGAATCACTTGCACTTACGTCCTTAATCCTTACATCAGGGTCCGCTTCTGGGGGACACTGACCTAAGATAGCTCACAGAGAGGGCCTCCTATGGGCTAGGCCAAGTGTTGGTTACATTTCATCCCGTCAACCCTACGTAGCTCCCATTACCAGATGTGGAGGCTCAGCCTAGAGGCTGGGCTCAGGTGGAAATTCAACCCATAACAGCACCCGAGGGACAGCCTTTCATAACAGACTTCTGGTGTCACAGGAATTTTCTGGATCCTGATTTTTTTTTTCTTAGGGCTCTAGAATGCACCACCTTTTATTTCTGAGGGGTCAAAATGCTGAGGCTAGCCACGTATGAGGCAGGGAGTTTCCTCTCCGTGTCCGGGCAGCGGAGGGGGAGGTGGCGATGCTGAGCTGGTGGCTTTCTGCCGCTAGGGAAGATCAGGCTGCCAACCTCAGTCTGTGCCCTCCCGGAGCCTGAAGGAGGAGGCCGGTTGAGACCTGCCTTAGGGCAATCTTTCTTGTTCGAAGTTATGCTCCAGTGCCTGGCACCCTGCCCAACACACAGCAGGGCCCCAGCGAGTCTGTGCTGGCTGCTTAAATGGACACTGGAACTCTGGCCGGTGGTAGAGTCGCACAAACCTTGGGTGTATGGGCGGCCCTGCAGGAGGAAGGGAAAGGGGAAAATGGGAGCTGGAGGGAAGCTAGACAGCTGTGATTGGTCTTTCATTCGTTTCCTAGGGCTGCTGTAACAAATCACCACAAACTGAGCAGCTGAAAACAATGGAAATTGATTCTCTCACAGTTCTGGAGGCTGGAAGTCGGAAATCAAGGTGTAGGCAGGGTTGGTCCCTCCTGGAGGCTCTGAAAAAGATTCTTTTCCATGCTTTTTTCCGCCTAGTTTCCAGTGGCTGTCAGAGATCCTTGGCGTTCCCTGTCTTGTCGCTGCATCACTCCAGTCTCTGACTCTGTCTTCCATCGCCTTCTCTCTATGCCTTCCCCGCTTCTTTTTTCTTATAGGGACATTTGTCACCGGATTTAAGACTTACCCTAATTCAGGATGGTTCCATCTCGACATCCTTCACTTAAAGGTGTGCAAAGACCCTTTTTCCAAATAAGGTCACATTCACAGGTTCCAGGTGGATGTATCTTTGCGGGGAGCCACCATTCAGTTTTCGATGTTGGCTCCAGGCCAGATCCCTTGAGCTTGGATTGAGGCTTGTGGAGAGGTTGCTGGCTGGTCTTCTGAACGATTCCATTCTGCCACGCAGGGCCTCTCTGGCATGGGGTGGGAGCTGGGGGAGCAGACAGTGCTTTGCTATCTCCAGAGTCGAGCCTCCAGGGCAGGACCTGAAACTGCACATTTCTCTTGGGGCACCAAAGATAATAGCTAAGAAATTCCAACAGAGACCAAAATGCAGATTTTTCAAAGGAAATGTCAAAGAATCAGTTAAAGGACTTTAAATCCAGTGGAGGATATAAAAGATTGAAGAGAGGAGACACTGGATTTTCTGTGAGCAGATTTCTTTGGAGACAAGTGATCCCTTGCAGGGAACCCCCACTCAGACACCCAGAGAAGTGGGTTAAGATGTATGTGGTATGTGGGGTGGGGGGAGGGAGCTAACTGAAGGCCTAGCAGGAGTGGAGAGCTGATGATACTTGACCCCTGCAGTTATCTGGGCTCAGTGGACTGGGATCTGGCACTTGCCTTACTTCTAAGAGGCTGGGGCTATTTGCCCAAGGCAACAAGGGAGGGAGGGAGTGAGCAAGGGAGGTAGAGAGAGAGAGAGAGCACACACGAGCTGCTATAGTGTAGAAAATGACTGCCCTCCCCTTGGATAGCATGCCAATGGTGCATAAATCCCAGGCACTGGGTGCCTAACCATGGTAGGAATGTTGGTCTAGAAGACTAAACTCAGACCTTCTTAGCCTGTGCTCCATGGGCCTAAGGCTTTAGAGGTCCTTGAACTTCCTCAAGTTCTACCCAAGTATTTACGAGTAGCTGCAAGTGAACATTTTATCTAGGAGGAGAGCCCGTAGCTTTCACTAGATTCTCAGTGGAACTTGGGATTCTCCAAAGGGCTGAGAGACCCGATCAGATGTGCTTTAGGGCTGGTCTAGCCTGAAATTCCAGGACCCTAGAATTCCTCGAGACTTTGGGAAGGGTAGAGACCCTGAGGGGTCAGTGGCAGATCCAGATGGACCCATTCATGTCCAGCTCTGGGTCCACTTGTGAGCAGTGAACTGTGGGTTGAATTGTGTCCCCTCAAAAGTTACGTTGAAGTTCCAATCCCCAGAACCCGTGAATGTGACTCTATTGGGAAACAGAGTCTCTACTATGTAATCAAGTCAAGATAAGGTCATCCTGGGCCCTGAATCCAATGACAGGTGTCATTGTGAGGAGAAGGAAATTTGCAGACACACAGAGGGAGGAAGTCCATGTGAAGACAAAGGCAGAGATTGGGGTGACGCATCTACAGGCCAAGGAACACCAAGGATTGCAGTTAACCACCAGAAGCTGAAAGAAGGGAGAAAGGATCCTTCCCTAGAGCCTTTGGAGGGAGCATGCCCTGCTGACACCTTGATTTAGGACTTCTAGCTTCAGAACTGTGAGAGAATTAAATTTCTGTTGTCTTAAGACACACAGTTTGTGGTCATTTGTCATCGCAGCCACGGGACATGTATGCAGTGTTTTCGTGTCTTTCCGTTCCTTGTTCAAGATTGTATGACGTTTGTTTGACTTGGCTTTGTGGCTGGCCTCCCAACTTATAAATGACCCAGAGGGACTGGGCTACCTCCAGGGGGTTCCCCTTCATCAACTATTCAAGAAGTATTTATATGCCGTGTGTCCATTCACCCCCTTCCAGCCTCCTTCACTGGTTGGCAAAAGGCGAGTTGGCTCTCTGGACTATACTCGCTCAGAAAGTCAAAGGAGCCCCTCATGAGCTCTAAAAGGGTGAGTTTTAGGCCCTAAGGGCCTACTCGATGCATCTCCCTCCTCCTCTAGCCCCTCCATGACACTCTGTAGACTCCTTCCTGCCCAGGGTCCTTTGCATATGGTATGAGATTTGCTCAGGATGCCTTTTAAACAATTTTTTTTTTTTTTTGAGACAGAGTCTCACTCTCTTGCCTGGGGCAAGTGCCGTGGCATCAGCCTAGCTCACAGCAACCTCAAACTCCTGGGCTGAAGCAATCCTACTGTCTCAGCCTCCCGAGTAGCTGGGACTACAGGCATGCGCCACCATGCCTGGCTAATTTTTTCTATATATATATTTTAGCTGTCCAATTAATTTCTTTCTATTTTTTTGGTAGAGACGGGGTCTCGCTCTTGCTCAGGCTGGTCTCGAACTCCTGAGCTCAGAACGATCCGCCCGCCTCGGCCTCCCAGAGTGCTAGGATTACAGGTGTGAGCCACTGCGCCCGGCCTTTAAACAACTTTTAATTATGGAAATTTCAAGGACATACAAACATAGAAAATAATAGTACAATGAATCTCCTGGTACCCACCATCTGGCAGTAACAATGACCAACTCATGGTCAGTCTGCTTTACCTATACCCTGATCTACTCCTCTCTCCCTAACCATATGATTTTGAAGCAAATTGCAGTATGACATCATTTTAACTCTAAATATTTTGGTATCTGTTTCCGAAAGATAGGGACTTTTCAAAAGGATAACTGAAATAACATCATATCTTAAAAACTTAACAATATTTTAGTAATGTCAAACATCCAGTAAGTGTTGAGATGTTTGATTGCTTCATAAATGTCATATTTTTTTCTTTTTCGTAGTTTATTTGAATCAGGAGGGCCAAACATAACAAATAGTTATCTTTTAAGTTCTCTCTCTTTCTCTCTCTCTCTTGCAATTTATTTATGGAAGGAAACCAGATTGTTTGTCTTGTAGGGTTTCTCAGTCTGTTTTTTGCCTGATTATACCCTTGTAATGTCATAACGTGTTCCTCTGTCACCTGTATGTCTTGTAAACTGGGTAGGTAGATCTAGAGGCCCGATCAGATTCAGGCGCATGAGCGGGGAGGTGTGCTGTGAACGTGATCAGGAGGGACACGGTGTCTGGATGGCTCTCCTTTTGACTTGACGATCACTGTCTACATGCCCTACATCAGGGTCACAAGATGTACCTGGAATGCTCTTTGCAACTTCTGTACCCAGTTAACTCCTACACAGTCCTCAGATCTCAGAAATCGCTTCCTCGGGGAATAGTTTTCTCACCCCCCACCCTTGACTAGCTCACATCGCTTTGTTAGAAATGCTCGCAGCACCTTCGTAGCTCGTACATTCCTTTAGGATTCTTTGCTAAAGGCGTGGCTGCCCCACAAGCCTGTAAGCACCTTGAGGTTGCAGGCTACAACTGTTTTCCTCTTCGTTGTATTTCCAGTGCTTGGCACAGAGTAATTGCTCAGCGAGTGTTTGTTGAATGAATGAGTGAGTGAGTTCTTTTGATTTTGGCATCCTGGAAAAGCCTGGAAAGGGGATGGCAAAAGGCTGAGGTCTTGCACGACCCTGGTTTTCTACAGAACACGTTTCTGTGGCCAGAGCACGCTCACCACGAAGTGTCACCCTCTGAGGGCCCCGATGTCCTGCCCTGTCCCCTCTGCACTTCTCCAACCTTGCTGCTGAATTGCAGAGCGTGACTTGTCCCTTAGCACTGGGTGGCATTGGAAAAGATAAATAACTTCTGTTTTTCCTCCTCCCCAATCCTTGGAGACACAGAATATCCCATCTTTAATCACTGCCTAAAATGCAGGATTTTTATTTCTTGGATTAGAAAATGTTTCCCTCCCAATGAGGCCTGATGCGCCTTCCGGGGAGCCCTTTGCCTCTTCTTTTGATCTTCTTAGAGTATTCCACCAGCCACTGGCTCCTGATGAATTAAACAAAAGGAGAGAAACTCAGGAATCCGCAAGAAGCAAGTCAAATGGGCCAAGTCATGTGGGAAGGGCGCCCGCCAGGCTGCTGGCAACACACCAGGAGAGTCCCAGCCTACCCATCAAGGCCCCTGCCTGGGGACCATCTTGGGCCAGAGGGCACTGGAAGGTCATGTTGCCCCATAGTTCCCCAGACTCTTCGGAGGATGTGGCTGCAGGAGGAGCAGAAACTCACAGCAGAATCGGGCCTCACCTGATGATAACTGCTTTTAGCTCAGGGCAGGCTACCTAGGAAAGCCCAGAAAAAACCCTTCTTGGCACTGATCTTGAGGTTGGTGCTTAAGGTGCCATGCCCAAACCTGAAGGGGTCAGAGAGCCCCCGCGTGCCAGGCAGAGGGGTCCTCTTAGACCTCATAGGCTCAGCCAAGTGTGGAGGAGGAATTGGGGGTGGGCAGGCCACTGGATCAATGGCTGGCCTTGGCCACGTTTGGTCTTCTGGGCAGTCAGCCCAGAGAGACCTTACTCCCTTGTAGAGGGTGTTGTTCTGGAGAACTGTCAGCTTGGCTTTTTCTGGGGCCTTCTGGAAAAACACAGAAGATTTATTTTTCCGTTTTTTGTCTGTTTGGTTTAGCATCACTAATTTTTTACAAATGGCATAATTTTAAGGTAACAAGACCTTGTATTAAAGACCAGCATCACATAGCTGCCTCTTGTTCACAAGCGTAGTTCTCTGAGGGAGACACCTTGGGAGGTGTTTACCTATTGCCAGGTGGCTACACACTCAAAAATGTTTTGGGGACACATCTTGTGGATGTGTCTTCTGGAGCCAATGCCATGTGCTTTCAGGTGGCTTTAGTGGTCTTTTGGGACATACTTTGGTGACCAGGCGAGAGGGTGGCCCTAATGTGGAGTCCGGGTCTGCCTGGCTTGTGGCTCTGTGCCCAGCACCCAGTGGGATGCTCAGGAGATACTCGTGGATTACGGCACGATCAACCCTTTTTGGAATCAGAAATGAGGTATGATGATCACAACAGCAGGACGAGCTTGACTTTCTTGCTTGGCTTGTCAACGGCCCTGGAAAGTGTTTTCCGAAAACGACTTAGTAATATGTCACCCCTCTGGCACATCCCCAGAGTCTGTAGAGCTGATCTGCACTGCCAGAGGGAGTACCGCGTTTCCGAGGGAGCCAACTTTCCAGATTCCTCGATTGTTGGGACCGTCATTGTGGGACTCCGGGAAGCTCGCCATGGCTTACCCTGCTGTGAATCTCTAACTGCTAGCACGGTGCATTGCACATGGCAAGGGTCCTAGTCTGCATTTTCTCAGGGATGTGGGTGCAAGTCGTTTATTTGGGAAGAGATCCCAGAAGCCCAGCAGCAGGGTGCAGAAGTGAGACAGGGAAGGGAGGAAAGCCAACAACCAGTGTGCTAAGGAGCAGGTGGGCAAGTGAGACTCAATCCTGCTGGGAACCTTCTAGAAGACTGTGAGGAACATTCCCCGTGGCTACCCTCCACTGAGGGGACATGAAGCTGAGGTACATATGTACTAACTCCTGTCCCCCACAGCCCCCTTGGTTGAAGGTGGTCCCTGGGATGTTGCCTCCTCAAACTTCCAGCCTGCCTGTAGTGTGTGCTGAGCACACTTCCGCAGCCAGAGAAAGCCTAAAAGCAGAGAGATGAATGCGTGGGACAGGAAGCCATTGGAGTGTGCAGAACCGTTCACCAAGCTGCAGGTGATCTTTGCAGTGGGCTGAGGGGATGAGAACAGAGCAGTGTGTTCTACAATAAGTGATCAAATGTTTGTTGAATGAATATTTGTTGAATGAACGTGTCTGAACTATAGACCCTTATAACACAGGGATAAATGGTTTTGACTAATATCACAGTCGACAGAAACAAGCCCCCTCAATTTCAATTTCATACACACACACTCTCTCTTTCACACACAGAGGTATATACAGATGCCGGTCTTACAATATCGAGCATTAAACACATATTAAATGATTCATAATTAGTTCTGCCTGGCTCATAATTAGTTGGTTCCCATGTTCTTGGCAACCTCCCGGCAGCAGTGTCTTACTTGTACGTGTACTGAAAAGAACGTGGGGTTTGGAGAGAGGCCTGAGTTTGAATCTTACTCCCACCTCTTTGCGACCTCGGGCAAATTATTTAGTCTCTTTGAATCTTCTCCTCTGGGAAATGAAGCAATAATGTCATCTCTCAGAGCTATTGTGAGGATCAAAGAGAGAACGTTGGTAAAAGCACTCAGCTATGTACAAAGCACTGTAGAATGTGAGTTATTATTTTCCTTAATGTTCGTACTGCATTCAGATCATTCCGTTATTTGCTAAATATTTATCAAATGCCTACCATGAGCTGGACACTCTTGTAAGTCTTGCAGAAACAACTGTAAATAAAATAGTCAAAAAATCTTCGCCTTCAGGAGGAGGCGATGGGTATATTCACGCCCAATGGGTGCAGCGCACACCGTCTGGGGGATGGACACGCTTGAAGCTCTGACTCGGGTGGGGCAAAGGCAATATATGTAACCTAAACATTTGTACCCCTGTAATATGCTGAAATAAAAAAAAAATTTAAAACCCAATAATAAAAAAAAAATTCTCACCTTCATGGAACTGAATTTCTAGTGGAGGAGAGACTACAGACAATGAACAAATAAGCCCATTTTATAATATGTTAGAAGGTGATGAATACTACAGAAGAGAAATAAAGCCAGGAAGGGAAATGAATACTGCTGAAGGAGTGCGTAGGATGCTGTATTTAGATGGGGGACGGTTCAATGTGGCCTTACTAAGAAAGTGACATTCGAGCTGACCTAAAGGAGGCGAGGGAGTGAGCCACGCTGGCATCTGCGCGAAGAACATTCCAGGCAGAGAGAATGGCAGGTGCAAAAGCCTTCAGGTAGGAGTGTGTGTACCTTGTTTGAGGAACAATGAAGAGGCCAGTTGTATTGGATTCCTGGGGCTGCTGGAACAAGCTGCCCCAGACTGGGTGGCTTACAACAATAGGCATTGAATGTCGCATTGTCCTGGAGCCCAGCAGTCTGAAATTAAGGTGTCATCGAGGTCGCACTCTCTCTGGAGGCTCCAGGGGAGGATCTTTCCTTGCCTCTCTCTGCTTCTGGGGCTGCAGGTGTTCCTTGGCTGTGGCGGCATCACTCCAATCACCGCCTCCGCCTTCCCATGGCCTTCTCTTCTCTCCACATGCCTCTCTTCTGTGCGTCTCTTACAAGGACACCTGTCATTGGATTTAGGGCCCACCTGCATAATCCAGGATGATCTCGTCTCAAGATCTTTAACTTAAATTCATCTGCAAAAGACTCTTTTTCCAAAGAAGCTTGCATTCACAGGTCATGGGGGGTTAAGATGTGGACATACCTTTTGGGGGCCACCAGTGTAGCTGGAGAGGAGTGAGCCAGGCGGAGACGGGCAGGGGCAAGGTTGGAGAGCATGACAGTATCTGCAGACACTCCCTCGCAGAAGGCAGGCTTCTGCCCCTGACCAGATGGCAAGACGGAGCCCTGCAGCAACCTGCTCCCGCTGTGCCAACTGCCTGGTTCCTACCACCCCAGGAGCTTTCTGGAATTCTGCCTTTTCCTTGCTGCCTTCCTGGGTCGATTGGAGGTAAGCCGATGGAGGACAAGGGCTTCTCTGGCTGTAGACAGAAACTTTGTCTCTGCTGACTCGGGGTCTGATAAGACTTTCTGGTCTGTTCACACGGAGGGTCCAAAGTGTCCGGCCCAGCTTCTGTGACTCCTGCTACAGATCTGTGGGGCAGGAGATGCTGCCAGGGTTGGGCTGTGTGTGTTTAAATCTACGCCACCCCCAGCTCAGCCCCAGGAATAAGGTACTGGGTAAAAGCCTTTGCTAACAATGACAATGACTGCATTCAGTTCGTTAACTATTTATCGGGTGCTTCCCATCTACGAATCTGTGCTAAGTAAAGATAGAAAGGGGAGGAAGGCAGAATTGTTGGCCACAAGGCTCTTAGAGTATTACAGAAGAGAGGAACACGCATCCAAATAACTCCATCGCTAGCGCATGGGGCTGTTCATTCCCTGACCTGTTTCCCTCCAGCCCACAGGGTTTCTGGGAAGCTGCGGGGAGCAGTTTCCAGCACATTAACTGCTTCCCGTTTCAAGGGCTACGGCTCTAGTTCCACTGCCTCAGAGCTTTGTGGGGCACCAGGGGAGCTTGCTTGGGCTGATGCAGGAGCAACCGGGAAGTGTAGGGAGTCAATGTCCCAGGGACACCATTGGCAAAGGAGGGATGGGATTGGAGGATAAACGCCGCAGCCTCCTAGCCCTGCTGAGGTTCCCGAGGTCACCTCGCAAGTAAGCAACCAGCACCCAGATCCTTGTCTCAGGCCCTGCTTTTGGAAGAAACCAAAACTATGATTGGAGGCAAAATGTGACAATAGACTTTCAAACAGCCTGCTAGGGAATAACGAAAGAAGAGGCAGGAAGCGTATGGGAAGATCTTGGGAAACCTCTTGAAGGAGGTATAACTTGCTCTGGGTTTTGACAGACGTATAGGAGTTGGACAGGCAGTGAAGAGGAGAAGGGCAGGAGGAGCAGGTAGTGTGAGCAGAGAGGTGGGAGAACACGGGATGGACTTGGGGCATGGTGAGAGCGAAACTGGAGAGCAGGGTGCTCGGATAATCTGTAGCAGATAAGTCTGGAAAAGCAGGTCGAACACAAATTGGGCTGGGCTTTGCATGCCAAGGTGAGAAGTTTTCACTTTATTCTGCATCTTTATTCACTTTGTTCTGCAGATGTTCAGGGCATCGGGTCTAGATAGCTGCAGTGGAGCCTGCAGGCAGGAGCAGGGCGGAATCTGCTCTCCTACAGCCAGCTGGTGCTCCTGGAAAGAGGGAAAGAGAATAGCCCACTTTTTCCGTGCCAGACGCAGTGCTTCTGTTTGCACTGTTTCTCTTCTGAGTCTTTCCAGCCATTTTCTCTTCTCAGCAGCATAGCGCTTGGCAGCAGGGTGGAGTCCTGAGCGAAACTGCGAAGAGAGCTAGGTTTGTCTTTGGGATACCTTTTCCTCCTCTATTCCTTCCTTGAACCTCTCTGCTTATCCATTGTCATTTCTCCCTCCCCCCAGCCCAGTACCCTCATGTTCTCTTTCTTCCTCTTCTGCCCATACAATTTGCTTTCAAATATATTCATTTATACTACAGTGTAAATGACTGATAGGAAACCAATGTATTCATGCACACTGGGGAAAGGCATACTTACAACCTAAGAGGGGACAAGACCCCCTTTGGTTGGAGCCATAAGAATGAATCTAACTGTAGAATCTGAGTATGGAATGAGCTGAATAGTTCGTTGGTCTTCCTTACCCTCATGAAACTGCACACGGGGTTGTGCCCTTTCTGCCTCCTGGCAGGAGGGGCGGGGTCCATCTCCCTGCCAGGCTGATGTTGATGTGATGTCAGTGCTGGTTCCTGCCTGCGGGCTTGAAGGCGGCTTCTCAGAACTTCCTGCCTGAGTACTCATTGGAGGAAGGAATTTCTGGAATGAGGGAAGAAAACCAGACGCCTATTCTGCTCTTCAGTTACTGCTCATTCCACATGTCCTGTGGGCTTCTTCCCCCTTTCTCTTACGTGAACTTGCCACTGGGGTGCCCTCCCCTGTTCCAGAGGCCGAGTGTGGTGCCCCCAGGCAGCCCAGGATCAGAAGGGCCTGCTTCGCGATTCCCCAGGGCATGGCGTGGTCCCGGTTCCCTGCCGAGGATTGATTGGCCGAGGCGGCTGCCCTGGAGCAGGCAAGTTTTTATTTTTAATTTTTTTTTAATAAAAAAGGGGAAAATTTTGGAAAACTCTGCCTTGAGTCTGAAATTACCCGCAAAGTCACCTTTTTCAGTGCTCACAGACACACAAGCGCTCTGCCTCCGCTCTCAGCAAACCATATGCTGCTGCTGCTGGCTGCGTCCTGGGGGATGGCTTTTTTCCCCTTCAGCAAGCCTCCAGAAATGTCATAGAAATTTATATGCTTATTCACAGAGCCGATAAAGCAGAAAACCGGCGTTTCAGCTATTTTTGTTTTGCTTTGCAGATGGAGAGTAAGAAGCATAAATCTCTCCCTCGTTGGGCTGGGTGGCCCCCTACTCTCTGTTTTGCATGTCTCATGCTGCTCAGACCATGGGGGTGACTCTCCGAGGTTTGGGACCCATCCCTCCCTTGCCACCACCCACACAGAGGAGCCGACTGATAAAAAGGATCAAAAACCCAGCAGTGTTTACGGGGCTCGGGATGCCAAGGGCCCCATCACCCTAGGTGGCCAATGGGGGTTATCCTGGAGGAGAAAAGAACTCCCTGGTGGCACAATGTGGCTCTTGTGACATCTGCCTCTCTGCAGATCAGTGGGGGACATTGCATCACCTGTTCTAGTCCACCTTCAGCTCTTTGGTGGCAGGGCTCTAAAATCAATGGCATTTCAATTACTATTGCTGTGCAATGACTTTCCCCCAAACTTCAAGGCTTTACTTTGCCCGCAATTTTGTGGGCCAGGAATTTGAGAAGGGTTCAGCTGAGCAGTTCTTGTTGAGGGCGCAGTCAGATGCCAGGTGGGGCCGCAGTCATCCAAAGGCTCAACTGGGCTGGATGTGCAAGATGGTGCCTGCCTGGGGCTGTTGGAGCTCAGCTGATACTGTAGGTGGGTGCACCTATAGGTGAACCCTCCAGCAGGGCGGTGTGAGGGTGGCTGGACTTCTTTCACGGTGGCTGGCATCGCCCAGGGTGAGTGTTCTGAGAGCCAGGTAGAAGCCATGTGACCTGTCCTCAGATGTCCCACAGCATCATTTCTGCTACATTCTGTGGGTTACCAGAGAGTCATCAAGTAAGGTCAGCCTAGGTTCAAAGGGGGGAGCATAGACCCCACCTCAACCCAAGGCATCACAGGGGGCTCCAAGCAGAGAAGGAACATGTCTGAATTAGGTTTAAGGAGCTCTCTTTCTGCCTGTTTGCCTTAGAACCAGCTCTGGACCCCGCAGGAACTTTTCTGTGAGTAAACAGGGGACGGGATTCAGGGAGTACTTCTGCCACCCTTGTAAGTGCTGAGCTCCCTTTTGGTGAGAACAGACACTTCCCCCATCAGTGAAACTCGCAGAGATAATTCCTGACAGGGTGGGCTTCCAGGGCCAGTAAATTCCTACTGGGCCAGGCATCTAGAAAATGACTTTAGGACTCATCATCTGCATTTGAGGAAACGCAAGGGAAAGGGAAAAAATGGGTAAATCTACTGTGCCCCCATTCCTGGAACAAGCACACTTGCCTGTTGGCTTTGTTCTGGAAACATCCACATCTGGCTGCTCCTCCCACTGCCTGTGCCTTCCTGTCTGAGCCACCCTTACCTCTCACCTGCATTATCGCTGCCTCCCTCATCTCTATAATCTGTTTCCTGTATGGCAGACAGAGGGCTCCTTAGACCTAAGTCACACGTGTCCTTCCTTTGCTCAGGGCCCTCTGGTGATACCTCATCACTGTCAGAGTAAAAGCCAGAATCTTTACAATCTTTACAAAATGCCCCTTGGGATCTGGCCTCCTGCAACAGCTGTGCCTCACCTCCTGCTTCTCTCCTCCTCACTCCCTCTGCTTCAGCCACACTGGCTTTCTTACATGTCTCTAACACACCAGCTGCATCCCTGCCTCAGGACCTTTGTACGTACTGTTCTCTCTGCCTGGGATGCTTCTACCTCAGATATGTACATGGCTTGCTCTCCTACCTCTTACAGGCCTCTGCTCCAATGCTATCTCCTCAGAGGAGCCTTTTCCTACCCCTTGACTTAAAATCACAGTCCCACCCCACCTCCATCTCACTATCCCATGTCCTGCTTTAATATTCTCCATGGCACTTCTTTCCCCCTAACATATACTTATTTGATTGTTTACTGTCTGTCTCCTTGTCTTAGTCTGTTTTCTGCTGCTCTAACAGAATACCATGGACTGGGTAATTTATATATAAAAAAAGAAGTTTATTTGACTCCTGGTTCTGGAGGCTGGGAAGTCCAAGAGCATGGCACTGACATCTGGTGAGGGTCATCCCATAGCAGAAGACAGAAGGGCAAGAGAGTGAGAGAGCAAGAGAGAAAATGTGGGCTGAACTCATCCTTTTATCAGGAGTCCACTCCTGAGATAACGGCATTAATCTATTCATGAGGTTGGAACCCTCATGGCCCAATCACCTCTTAAAGGTCCCACCTCTTGATACTTTCACAATGGCAATTAAGTTTCCAACATATGAACTTTTGGGGGAAAAATTCAAACCATAGCACTGCTTGATTGGAAGCTAGGCTCTGGGAGAGCAGGTGCTGGCCCTAGTTTGTTCACTGCTGCAACCCCAGTTTCTACAACTGGGCCTTGCACATAGTAAGTGCTCAATAAATATTGAATGAATGGAGAGACTTCAGTCCTGACTTTTGAGGCAAGAGATATAACAGCCCCTTAACTTGGTTAGACCAGGGTCAGCGAACATTTTCTGCAAAGGATCAGATAGTAAATATTTTAGGCTTTGCAGGCCATATAGTCTCCTTCACAACTATTCAACTCTGACATTGTAGCACAAAAACAGCCATAGTCAATATGTAAATAATCAGGTGCAGTTGTGTCCCAATAAAACTTTATTTACACAAACAAGTGATGGGCCAGATTTGGCCCAAGAGCCCATAGTTTGCCAACCCCTGGTGTAGCCACAAAAATGTCCTCTAAAGTTAAAACTGGGGCTACTGCTTTCTTGCTTGAGCGTTTGAAACACAGAAAAGCTGAGTGGCTGGCCTGCAGTCACACAGCAAGCCAGAGGCAAAGGTGGGTAAGGAATCCAAGTTTCCTGATTTCTACTCAGGGCTCCATTTACCCAGGTTGCCTCCTTGTGGACCACTTGGAGAAGGCCAGAAGGAACCCTAGCTCAGGGCTCTGCTGAGAGGCTGCCATTAGCCTCACAGAAAGCTCATATTAAGTGCTAATTGCATTAGGTGCTAATTGCACAGTGTTAGGTGTTCGTGTCACTGGCTCTAAATTGCTATTAAGAGATGAGAGAGAAAGAAGGGGCTGAACAATTGGGACAGAGTCCAGGAGCCAAGAAATCAGAGAGTGTTGTAGGTTGGGTCTAGGACGTCTAGGAGGCGACTCCAGATGGAGTTTAAAGTGCAGGACAATAATAAAATGAAGGTGGGCCCTTGGGATTGAGCCCTGGGGAAGGCGGGGGAGGAAGCAGGAATAGGCAGAAGGAGAAATCAAGCTGCCAGGCAGGCTAAATGACAGCCTTAACTGACCCAACAGGGAGCTCTACAACTAGGGAATGGCCCCTCAGAGTGGCTCTGAGTTGGGCCCAAATGGCCAGGCCTCCCCCAGCCCCTACATCAGTCGGTCACTGATGGGGGCTACATTGGGAAGAAGCATGACCTTAAGCGAGATGCCCTCAACTTAAACTCAGTAGAAGTATATTTCTCTGTAAGTGAAGCTGGAGTCACACAGCCCAAGGTTGTTCAAGCAATTTCACAAAGTTGTCAGAGACCCGGGCTTCTTCCTTCTTGTTGCTGCACCATCTTCAGCACATGATTTCATCTCATGATGCAAGATGGTTGCTCAAGCTCCAGCCATTACTTCTGCAGCCCAACAACGAGCTGGAAGGAAGCAGGAAGGAAGGGCTTGGGCCTTCCATTTAAGGACACTTCCTGGAAGTCACTTAATCCCATTGGCCAGCAAGCTTAGTCATATGGCCACATCTAGATGCTTAGTAGTCTGGGAAATATAAATTTATTCTGGATGTTCTTTTCTTTGACCAAAAATCAGAAAGAAGAGGAGAATAGATACTGAGGGACAACTAGCAGTGTCTGCTTTAATTTGGCAAACTCTTCATCTTTAAAGATCAGACCCTCAGGGAAACCTGCAAGTCCCCTTCCCCCAAGGCCCTACCTCTGTAATTCCCTAGAACTTTTATTAGAATTTATCTGTTTCCATATCTGGCTTTCCCACTGGACTGTTAACTCTTGCTGGTAGGGACCTTGTGCTATTCTTCTATCCCTAGCACCCAGCACTGAGCCAGCTGGTGTATAAAAGGTGCTTAATACATGCTTGCCGAATATATTCCTAAAGATACCTAATATAGCCTTTAGGAATGTGTTGCATTTCACACCTCTATTCATTCAACTATAACTTTACTTTTAAAAATGTTAACTAATAACTTTCATCAAACTTGATACACCACTACGGAGTTCCAAGGAACCCTTGTACTCTGAAAAAAATAATGAGAGATGATTGGTGGTTATGGACGGCTGAACATTTTCTCATTTTTATCAAAGCTCAGTTAAATGTAGAATGTGGTTGGAGTGTATAAATATGAGCTATTTGTGCTTCGTGCTGTTGATGGTTAACAGATGATATAGTTGGGATATATGTGCCCTCCAAAATTTCATGTTGAAATTTGATCCCGAATGTTGGAGGTGGGAGGTGTTTGGGTCATGGGGCCAGATCACTTATGAATGGCTTGGTGCCCTCCCTGTGGTAACGAGTGAGTGCACACTTTACTAGTTCACATGAGAGCTGGTTTAAAAGAGCCTGGGGCTCTCTGTTGCTCCCTCTCTTGCCATGTGACACAACTGTTCTCCCTTCATCTTCCACCTTGATTGGAAGCTCCCTGAAGCCCTCACCAGAAGGAGATGCTGGCACCATGCTTGTACAGTCTGCAGAACTGTGAGCCAAACAAACCTCTTTTCTTTCTAAATTACCCAGCCTCAGGTATTTACTTACAGAAATCCAAAACGGACTAACACAACAGAACTGTGAGTTTAAGCTGCTCACTGGCATCAAAGAGGCATTGGTGAAAGCGTTGAACGATGCCATGAGCACCTGTGTGAGGCAAGGGACTGAGCCAGCTTACCCTCAAACAGCCCCCAGCAGAAGCCTCTGGGCGCACAGCTCTGTTGGTAAGCAGTCACTCTGCTGCCGCTCAGGGCAGAGGAAGGGGCAAGATGGAGCTCAGAGGATGCGGGCCATGGCAGGAGGTTGTTCTCTGGAGACTACATTCTTCATGTAGCAGACAGCGTTGGTGCCTGGCCCAGATCTCCCTTATCTGGCTGGCGCGCTCGTCTGCCTGCCAGAGTGGGTGCTGGCGAGCATCAGCTTGCAGCTGCCTCCTCCTCAGGGAATTGCCCTTGGTCGGCGGGATCCGCTTTAGTCGGGGATGTCTGGGAGGTTACGCACCTCCCTGGGGGTGGAGGGATGGCGGGGAGGCACAGCCAGTGGCCTCTGCCAGGGGTGCAGAGGCCTGGACCCTTTGCTTCAAGAGGAGGGGACAACTGTGCGGTGACTTTCATGCATCAGAACCCCCCATGGGTGACCAGCTTGTCCCAGTTTTCTCGGGACTGTCAGTTGCAGGGAAACCCTTTGTCCTGGGCAAACCAGGACAGTTGGTCAGTCAGTCATCCTTGACTTCAGTGCGGCTGTGTCTCTGTTTAGCTGTTTGCCCCCACACCCCCGCTTGCCCCGCTGCCCTACAGGCTCCTCCTGTAAAATCACAAGCACAGGCGTCTCGTCTCAGTTCCACCCCGTTTCTAGGGAACCCAACCCTAGACCCCTGGAGAGAGCCTGTTCTGCCTCGCCGTGCTCTCTGAGTGCGGTCCAGTTCCCCCGGGGGTCATAGGCAAACCCAGCTTTGTTTCTCGGTGACTCAGCGCAGGTTGGCATCATCACGCTGCTGCTCGTTTTGGGGGCTAGGGGCAGTTGCCCCGGTGTTCCAGAGTGGCGGTCCCCCTTTAAGTCCTCCACCCTGCGTGGCACCGTGCTTTTGGCTCCTCTCTCCCACTTTGGTCGAAACCCAAGGCTGTTGCTCTCAGGCCGCTGAGGTGGCACAGCAGACTGGCTTCTAGCCCTGGCCCAAGGCAAATCCCTGAGCTTCTCTGTGCCAGCTTCCACGATCCCAGAGAAACAGCGTGTCTGGTTGTTGGGAGGACTGGGGGTTTGGAGAGCTAGTAAAGCACTTAGCAAAGGGACAGGTCCTGACCTGTCACTCAATAAAGTCACTTCCGCTGGTCTCAGTTTCCTCACCCGGGAAAAGAGATGGCAGAGGTAAATGTTCCCTAAGGCTATGTCACCTTCTGCACATCTATGGTTCCATTCCGTGTGGGCTTCGAGAGGAAACTGTTGCCTTGGCTTCTTTGCGTGCTCAGCCTTGCTGCTTGTCCCTACCTCTTGGAACTTTCTGGATTTTTGCTGGGGATCCGGTCCTCCTCTCTTCTCTCCTGGGCTATTGCCCTAACCAGTCCAGTATCTCCAAGCTTTTCTCTTGCATACCTTCCCGAAATATCACTCTGCTTATATACTCCCCTCTTCAAGAACTTTCAATGGCTCCCAGTTAGGTACCAATTAAAGCCCAAATGTATTGGTGTGAAGCTAAAGACTCTCCACTTGGGAGCCAGCTCCAGCTGTGGTCCCCTTGCACAGGTCATGGCATGACCTCACATGTCACTTCTTCTGATTTGGGCCCTTCCCAGTGAGAGGCCAAATGGGACATGAAGAAGGATATTCAGTTCTGAGAAGTTGGATACTGCCCCAAAGGCAGAAAATGCCTGGTGCCTGGCTGCTGGGGAGAAGTAACCTGCTCCCCTCTTTCACGTCAGCAACCTGCTCACGTTTGGGACGCTCCTCCCAGAGAGGGTCCAAGGCTTGGGATTCATCTTATAATCTCCAGAAAAATGCCTAAAAGAGCAGGGTTAAAAGAAAAAAATCAGAGAATGAAATGGAATGGAAACTTGCAAAGTCCCTAGAAGTTTTTTTCAGGTCCAGTTCTGGGCTGCCGGCAGGAGGGTGGGGGTGAGGGGGAGGGAAGGGGTGTCCCTGAGGAGCTGAGGGAGGAATGGAGGGCTAAGTGGAGGCAGATGAGCTGGCACACAGCAGTCACCTCGGGGAGCAGGCAGCGCTGCAATGAATAGAGACGGGGCTCGAAATGTCAGACGCACAGTCGGGTTAAACGCGGGGTTAACAGCAACCTAGTCACCATTTCACCCTCCCCTAGGAAAGGAAGGCTCTGTCTGCCACCTCAGCCGTGGGGGAAAAAGCCATTTTGATGGTTGGATCTGAGCCGCGGGGTACATCAGCAGCTGGCCTGGGAGCCACGTTGTGGCTGCGTGTGGCTGTCAGTCCTCCCAGGGTGGGGATGTGATAATAGATGGCTGTCTGCAGGCTCTTCGGCAGCTCCCCTCTCTGCCTGCAGCCAAGCTTCAGAATCTGTTGGGGTTGCAGAAGGGGCTTGGGGGCTTCAGAGCTCTGGGGAGCTGGACACACAGAAGACAGCTCTGTTTTACTCATCGCTGCGCAGATTGATCTTGGCCTGAAGATTGATGGCTCTTCCCAGGGCTCTCTGCCCTTCCCTAGGGTGCAAGTCACTTGTGGGCCGGGCTGCCATGTCATATAGGTCCAGAGAAAGCAAATCTCAAAACATGCAATGTGAGTGGCGTTCACATGTCCATTGGATACCTGTTCCTTTGGGAATGTTTTCTGCACAGGAAAGGCATTGCTTTTTACCTTTAAGGAGTTAGTTGGCCTGGGGTCCTGCTCTGGTCTAGCTTGTGCACATTTATGAAATAGAAGTTTCCAGCTGCTTCCTGTCTTGGCTTGTCGCTACTACAGCAGAAGGGGCATGCACCTGGGTGCTCATGTAGATTTCGGTGCCCACCATGTAACCATAACAATAGTTCAGAGGGGTACTTTGCTTTAGGACCACAGAAAGATAACAGTCCACCTTCTGAAATAAGAGCACATACATTTACCATTCAATTAACAGAAGAATGAATGTGTACATCAAACCCAGAGTAATCAACAATGTGTGGTGCTGTTTAGTCTCAACAGCTCTTTACTACACAATTAATAACACTTCCCTGCCCCTTAGCCTGAGTAACCCAAGGAAGAGTCTCTCTGCCACATCTTCTTCCAGGCTGCCCGGAGAGGCACTGAGAAGGGCTGTGTGAGGCCTTCTCTGGTCTCACAGGTACAAGGGCCTTGACTGATTAGTGATGTCTGCCCAGGGGTTT
This sequence comes from Indri indri, assembly GCA_004363605.1. Lineage (NCBI taxonomy): Eukaryota > Metazoa > Chordata > Mammalia > Primates > Indriidae > Indri > Indri indri. The sequence continues at coordinate 5,781 of RJWJ010024272.1, read as the reverse complement.
GCAGGGAGCTGGGGGCACGTGCACTGTGTGTGTGCCCTCCTCCTCTCTCGAGGTTGCACGTGCCCGGCTTGCTCATACGCTTAGGCTCCTGCTCAAAGATCCCACTAGACCCAGGCTTTTGCAGGCAGGTGACATCTGAGGACATCTGTTCTCTCAAAGACTTGGCAGAAGGACTTTTTCCTTTAGCTGCCCAGCAGCACCTCCCCTAACCTGGACACGTGGCTCCTGGCTGTGGTGGCTCTACGGCTCTAGAGTGGGGAGGGGTAGTTTAATTTCCTTCGGGGGCGGGATGAGTCCTTTTCCGATGGGGTCATTGCTAAAAATGGACTTTCCATTGGAGGGATGCAGAGATGCAACGATACTCCCTGTGAAATACCATTAAGAGAGCCCCCTCCCCCGCCACCCCTCATTACTGCAGCAACTTAGAGGCTATTCCAGGTCGATCATTTCATGTCCGATATTGAGTATGTTACAACAGTGGTGATCAATAGATTAATTCAAGCTGAGAAATTAATGGCGGACAATGGCCTTTGTGTGATAGCCCGGAGTATTATGTTGAATGTGACTTAACTTTAACTTTTGGAAAAAAAATTAATGTAGGTTTCATTCAAATATAATGTACCGATGAAAAGTGCACATATCATAAGTACCCATCTGATGAATTGTCACAAACTGAACACACCCCTGCAACCACACCTGGATCAAGAAACAGACCATGACCAGCCCTCCAGGGAGGAGGAGCCCTATTCTAGCTCCTTAGGGGTAAGCACTATCCTGACTTATACACCAGAGTGTTAGAAGTGCTCCCTGTTCTAGGTCTTCATGTAAATGGAACCATACAGTATGAGCTCTTTTGTGTCTGATTCTTCTGTTCAGCATAACGTGTGTGAGTTCCATTCTTGTTGTTGAGCGTTGTAATTTGATCGTTCTCATTGTGGTATAGAATTCCCTTGTGTGAACACACCACAATTTATTTATCCATTCCACTGTTGGCGGGCACTGGGGTCATTTGCCAGTCGGGGGCTATTACAAAATAGCGCTGGGATGAATATTCTTCGCGCGAGTCTGTCGGCAAACGCATGAACACGTTCTATTGAGTTCATACTTAGGAGTAGAATGTCTGGGTCATAGGGTATACCGATACTCAGTTTTAGTTGAATTTTTAAAAATCATTAAAACATGATTTAGGATTAAGAAACATTCCAAACACAGAAAATTACAGGAAGTAATATGAAATACCGATGAACCTACCACAGAGGTTAGACAAATGTTCACATTCTGTCATATTTCATTTCTCTTTTTCATATATTTAAAAATTATAATTTTTCAAATGTAGCTAACACTCCATCTCCTCCCTTCTTCTCCTAAGGTCAGCATCATGCGGGGGCTGGTGTATCATTCTCTGCATGGTTCAGACCATTATTTTGAACGCTTTCAAATTTTGTGAAGGTGGTAGCATGCATCCTGATCATGTCCTTTGTAACTTGCTTTTTTTTTCACTCGACATTATTTGTTTGCAATAGCAGAGTAGTGGAAACCTCCTAAATGTCCCGCCTTGAAGGTCTATTCTATTGACTGCAGTAAATTGACACCTGTCAACATGTATCAAAATAGGAAACATAATGTGTGTATTGACGTGTTTTTTTTCTGTACTTTGGCAGGCTAGGTGGGAAAGGTGTGTCTGTGAGAGAGGGAGAGAGATTGGATGTGTGAACGCGGGATTGTGTGTGTGTGTGTGTGTGTGTGTGTGTGTGTGTATGAGTTCTTGCACCCGGGATCAGAGTGTCCCAGGCTGCCCTGTTGAGGTCTGCTTACTCTAGGAGCCTGAAATGCCAAGTGTCTTAGAGACTGTCTGATGGCCAGGCACAGACACCCACTCAAACCAGCCCCAATTAAAAGGGATGTTTGTCGGGAGGACCCAGAAAAACCGCTCAGCAAGCTCTAAGCCGTAGGGAGGGGCAGAGGGCAGCCCCAGGCCCAAAGACCTTGCAGCAGGAGCTTGCAGGCTCCCACTCTGTGCTTTGCCACTGCTGTGGCTTGGTGGCACCCAACATCTATGCTTCTTTCTGGGCAGATACCTGTGACTCAGGCCCTTGGCTGTCTGCCTCAGTCAAGACCCTGTGATTGCCATAGGCAAAGCAGGCTTATTTGTCAGGCTGCCACCAGCAGTCTCAAGGCACAGGGACCAAAGCGCAGCTGGTCTCCTTGGAACCGGGGCTGGAAAGCATATCACCACAGTGGCACGTTTGGCCTGCCTAGCCGGCTTCTCTGGGGCTTTGCCCCCAGGCTCCTGGCTGCTTCTGCTTGCACATGCTCTCAGCTAAGTGGTGGCCGTAAGTCCAGAGGACTTGGCAGGACCCGCCACCTCTGCGATCCAGTCCTTAGTGAGACCGTCTGCGAAGCTGTTGGCTAACTTGGGTCAAGAGCCCATGCCTCATCCCCTCAGCCTTGGCCGGGTGGTCTGTGTTGTGGGGTCCAGTGGGTATGGGCAGGCTGTTGACCATTATGTCCAGAATATAATGGCTCAGTCCCAGGGTTTTTCAATGAGCCACAAATATGGGGCAAGAGGAGGGTGGCGTGCCCAAGAAGGGGAGCCTCGCGCACATCCTGGCAAGCCAGGTGGGCCTTTCTGGGTGATGTTGCCAAGCGTAGCCCACATGGCTGGACTGCTTTTACCAGGTATGTGGGCCCACCCCAGCTTCAGGGAACTCTGCTGCCAACAGCTGCAACGCCCCCCGACATTGGCACCTCCCCAAGGGTATGAAGAGCTGGAAGTGCCTAGGAGTTTTCTTGCCCCTACCCTAGGGCCCTCATAGCCAGTAACTGGTGTGAAGTTCAAACCCCAGCTCCGCTGCCTGGAGGCAGGACAAACTCCCGGGTATAATTCGTCCCCCAGGTCCCCCAGGTCCCCTGCAGGACGAGGCTGAGGCGGGACTTTGAGTTTGCACCCTCGCTTGGCTTCCTGCACTTTACTATTGTGCGCGCCCATTCCTCACTGGTTCCTCCTGGGAGGGTTTCTGTACTAACTCACCTGCCCCTGAAGCCTGCGCCTGGCACCACTTCTAGGGGAACCTCCTGTCCTGCCTCTTTCCTCCCCTCCTTTGCAGGGAAAACCAGCGCCCCGGAGCCAGGCAGACCTGGGTTCCATCCTGTTTCTGCCTGCGAGAGTTTCCTCGTGTTTCTCAACCTCTCTAAGCCTCAGTGTCCTCATCTGAAACATGGGGCCACCGAAAGAGCGCGCATCAGAGGACTTCGTGAGGATTTAATGAGGTAATGCATCCAAAGCACTTAGCAGGCGCATACTAATCACTTAAATGGTAGCTCCTGGGGTTGTAATGAGAATTAAGAATATAATGTGCATCAGATGTGCCTGGCACTTAGGAGATGCTCGATGTATTTTCACGCGTTTCCTCTCTCTCTTTCAGGGCATCCAGTGCAGGTACTTATGGTTAATTTTTTATGCGATCAACAGTCAGCATAGCAGGACTGATCAGGCTGTAATCATGCAAATAGCAAAAGAATAAAAAGACAAATGCTAAAGAGACGTAAGACGGTGACCCTCCACGTAACTCACTTCTGGGGGTATTTTTTCTTTTCCTTCCTATGTTTTCTCCAATAAAAGTTTTAATTAAAAAATAGCCAGACCCTGGGGACTTAACAATAAATTTGAGTGCAAAACTCCTTGGAGAACATATCTTGGCTAAATACACGGAACAGATTATTATTATTTATAATTATTTCCATTCCAAGAAATGGCAAACATTCTTCTGCACTTTGCTTAGTGATTTGTGGCTTCTGCAACTCTGGTCCCTGCTATCGGGTGAGAAGAGTGATGCCTTTTAGCTTGCGGAGATGCCCCGGGTTTGCGCTAATGGAGAGGGAGCGGGTACGCTCGCACAGCTGTCTCTGCTCCTCATTTATTACTGCCGCACTTGACCTCCCTGGGGCCTCTTCCGTTTCCAAACCAAATAATTCAGACCCTGTTGTTTACCTCAGCAGAGGGATCAAGGTTACACCCACAGTAACTTGGAGAAAAGTGACCCAGAAGCTTGGCCCCGAGTCCCGCTCTGCCTTGGGAGTTGCTTGCCAAGTTGTTCTCAGCACTGGGAATTACCTTCCAGGCTTGGGAACTCCAGGCCTCTCGGCTGCGGAGTGATTTATGTGCCGAAGAGATCCCTCTCCCTTTTTCCCATGGCTCCTTGTCTGGAGTCCTCTTTCACCCTGGCCAGACTGAGTCTCCGAGCAGTGGGGAAATTGAGGCGAGGAGGGGGAGACAGGAGGTGTGTGTGTGTGTGTGTGTGTGTGTGTGAGAGAGAGAGAGAGAGAGAGGAGAGATGTGTTAGAGACAGGAGAGACTTATTAGAGGAAAGACAGAGAAGAGACATGTTAGAGAGAGAGAGATAGAAGAGATATGTTAGGGAGTGAGAGAGACAGAGAGACGGAGGGAGGGAGGCTGCAGAACCGTGGTTGCTGGGGCAGATGGGAGCAGGAGGACGAGCCCAAGCAGGGTATGCGCAGGCCTGCCTTTACAACAAACCCCTCTTCTCTCTCTCCCTTCTCTTTCTCCTCCTCCAGCCCCATCAGACACGACCTCCTCCTTTATGCTCAAGCCCAACATCCCAGGGAAAACTCCCCAGAACACTGCCATGGTTTGGGTCCCACCAGAAGCAGACATAGGAATTTGAGTGCCAATCGCTGTTTGGAAGGAGATGGCAGGAAAAACCAGGAGGGGAGTGGGGAGTTGAGACAGGGAGGGGGACGAGCCAACAAAGGGTGTGTGATCAAGTCAGTCACCAGTGTGGGCCAGTGGGGTTCCATCCCACTGGGCGCCCTGGGCGACCGTGGAGGATACGCCTTAGAGTTATCCCAACCAATCGAGGAGCCCTTAGCCATTGGTTGAGAGCTGCTCCTGGGGAGGAGGTTATTAGACTTCTAGAAATTCCAGCCTGCTGCGGACACAGGCATGGTGGGCTCCGGTAGCCAAAAAGCTCTCAGATAGATATGCAGCGCTGGCGATCGGCAGACAGGGCCAGAGTGCATGGATGAGTTAAGTTCCAGCGAGTTTGCGTGGGACGCGATGGCTCCTGTACACCATCCAACTCAGAATGGTCTTTCTTGCCTGTGTGCTCATAATCTGGATTTTTTAAAACACTACTATCCCTAAAGAGTTCTCTGAGGAACACTGGCTCTGGGAAATGCTCCATGAGCAGAGTCACGTCTTGGGATCAAAAGATTTGGGGATATGTAACATTCTGTTTCACTTTTTGGGCAGCCACAGAGTATATGAGCCCCTTAAAGGCTTTCTGATGCCTTTCAGTAATGGAACCTGGTTGGTTCTGCTTACCTAGAGTTTCTCAGATGCAATGACCAATGAGCCTCTTTTGCTGGAACCTGTACTTACTTAAGCTCTATGGAACTAGTTAGTGTTCCACAAACACCCCAGAAAGCACAGGTTTAGCAAATGGGTCAACATCGTGTCTTATGACTTCCCCTATATTGTCACTATACACAAAAGAGGTGTTGTGGGAAGTAGTTGGCACATGGAGATGGATAGTGAGGACTTATTTGAGCAACCATTTAGTTAACTCAGATGTCTGGCTCAAGGAATAGAAAGCTCGGGGGAGATGGGACAGCTGCCTGTGAATGTCCCGAGAGGCCAAACATCACAGGAAGCTGAATTTCAGCTCGAAGTCCAGACAGAGATTTTTTTTTTTTTTTTTTTTTTAATCACAGAGAGAACTGGAAAGGCTCAGCTGCTTGCACGGTCAGGGTTTGAGCTCC